>CABHPH010135456.1:0-16259 GCA_902168325.1 Peromyscus nudipes
GAGTCAGAATACCAGGAAGGCAATTGAAAACTGTGCTATACAGCTAAACAGAGAATTCTTTCTTTTCTTTATTTTTTTTATTTTAGAATTTAATTTAATTTTACATATCAGCCATGGATTCCCCTGTCCTCCCCCTACCAGCCACCCTGACTTTCCCCCAGCTGACCTCTCTTTCCCATCTCCTCCAGGGCAAGGACTCCCCTGGGGATTCAGCTCCATCTGGTAGATTCAGTCCAGACAGGTCCAGTCCCCTCCTCCTAGGCTGAGCCAAGTGTCCCTGCATAAGCCCCAGGTTCCAAACTGCCAGCTCATGTACTAAAAACAGGTCCTGGTCCCATTGCCTGGGTGCTTCCTAAACAGTTCAAGCTAATCAGCTGTCTCACTTATCCAGAGGGCCTGATCCAGTTGGGGGCTCCTCAGCTATTATTAGTTCATAGTTCATGTATTTCCATTGATTTGGCTATTTGTCCCTGTGCTTTTTCCAATCTTGGTCTCAACAATTCTCACTCATACAATCCCTCCTCTTTCTCGACAGTTGGACTCCTGGAACTCCACCTGGGACCTGGCTGTGTATCTTTGCATGCACTTCCCTAAATCATTGGATTAGATTTCTAGCATGACAGTTAGGGTATTTGGCCATCCTATCATCAGAGTAGGTCAGTTCGGGCTTTCTCTCAACCATTGCCAGTATTCTACTGTGGAGGTATCTTTGTGGATTTCTGTGGACCTCTCTAGCACTTTACTTCTTCCTATTCCCATGTGGTCTTCATTTATCATGGTCTCTTATTCCTTGTTCTCCCTCTCTGCTCTTGATCCAGCTGGGAACTCCGGCTCCTCTAAGCTCGCTTCCCCTCAACCCTTGCCCTTCATTACCCCCACTCCCGTCCAGGTTGCTCATGTCCATCTCATCCATTTCTCTGTCATTGGGCAATCCCTGTGTCTCTCTTAGGGACTTGTTTTCTAGGTAGCATCCCTGGAGCTGTGAGTAGCAGTCTAGTCATCCATTGCTTTACATCTAGTATCCTCCTATGAGTGAGTATATACCATGTTTGTCTTTCTGATTCTGGGTTACCTCACTCAGGATGATTTTTTCTAGATCCATCCATTTGCCTGAAAACCTCATGATGTCATTGTTTTTCTCTGCTGAGCTGTACTTCATTGTGCATATTACCACATTTTATTTATCCATTCTTCAGTTGAAGGGCATCTAGGTTGTCCAGGTTCTGGCTATTACAAACAGTGCTGATATGAACATAGCTGAGCAAGTGCCCTTGTGGTATGATTGAGCATTCCTTGGGTATATGCCCAAGAGTGGTATAGCTGGATCTTGGGGGAGATTGATTCCCAATTTTCTAAGAAAGTGCCATATTGATTTCCAAAGTAGTTGTACAAGCTTGCATTCCCACCAGCAGCAGAGAAGATTACCCCTTGCTCCACATCCTCTCCAACATAAGCTGTCTTCAGTGTTTTTGATCTTAGCCATTCTGCTGGGTGTAAGGTGGTATCTCAGAGCTGTTTTGATTTGCATTTCCCTGATGATTAGGGATGTTGAGCAATTCCTTAAATGTCTTTCAGCCATTTGAGATTCCTCTGTTGCGAATTCTCTGTTTAGTTCTATAGCCCATTTCTTAATTGGACTGTTAGGCATTTTGATGTCTAATTTCTTGAATTCTTTATATGTTCTGGATATCAGCTCTCAGTCAGATGTGGTGTTGGTGAAGACCTTTTCCCATTCTGTATGCTGTCACTTTGCCTTGTTGACCGCGTCCTTTACTCTACAAAAGCTTCTTAGTTTCAAGAGGTCCCATTGATTGATTGTTTCTCTCAGTGTCTGTGCTACTGGTATTATATTTAGGAAGTGATCTCCTATGCCAATGAATTGAAGACTACTTCCTACTTTCTCTTCTATCAGAGTAACTGGATTTATGTTGAGGTCTTTGATCCACTTGAACTTAAGTTTTGTGCACGGTGACAGATATGGATCTATTTGCAGCCTTCTACACTTTGACATCCAGTTATGCCAGCACCATTTGTTGAAGATGCATTCTTTTTTCCATTGTACAGTTTTGGGTCTTTGTCAAAAATCATATGTTCATAGGTGTGCAGATTAATGTCAGGATCTTCAATTCAATTCCATTGGTCCACATGTCAGTTCTTATGCCAGTACCAAGCTGTTTTTGTTACTGTAACTCTATAGTAGAGCTTGAGGTCAGGGATCATGATGCCTCCAGAGGTTGTTTTCTTGTACAGGAGTCTTTTGGCTATCCTGGGTTTTTTGTTTTTCCATATGAAGTTGAGTATTGTTCTTCCCAGGTCTGGGAAGAATTGTGTTGGTATTTTGATGGGTATTGCATTGAATCTGTACATTGCTTTTGGTAAAATTGCTATTTTTACTATGTTAATCCTGCCTATCCATGAGCATGGGAGATATTTCCATTTTTTGACGTCTTCAATTTCTTTTTTCAGGGACTTAAAGTTCTTGTCATATAGGTCCTTCACTTGCTTAGTTAGAGTTACCCCAAGGAATTTTATATCATTTGTGGCTATTATAAAGGGTGATGTATGTCTGATTTCCTTCTCAGCCTGTTTGTCAATTGTATATAGGAGGGCTACTGATTTTTTGAGTTGATCTTGTATCTTGCTATGTTGCTGAAGGTGTTTATAAGCTGTATCAGTTCCTTGGTTGAATTTTTGTGATCACTCTTGTATACTATCATGTCATCTGCAAATAGGGAAAGCTTGACTTCTTCCTTTTCAATTTGTATCCCCTTGATCTCCTTATGTTGTCTTATTGCTCTGGCTAGAACTTCAAGTACTATATTGAATAAGTATGGGGAGAGCAGACCGCCTTGTCTTGTTCCTGATTTTAGTGGAATCGCTTTGAGTTTCTCTTCATTTAAATTGATGTTGGCTGTTGGCTTGCTGTAAATTGCCTTTATTATGTTTAGGTGTGTTCCCTGCATTCCTGATCTCTCCAAGACCTTTATCATGAAGGGGTGTTGGATTTTGTCAAATGCCTTTTCTGCATCTAGTGAGATGATCATGTGGTTTTTTTCCTTTGAGTTTGTTTATATGGTGTATTACATTGACAGACTTTCGTATGTTGAAACACCCTTGCATCCCTGGGATGAAGCCTACTTGATCATGGTGGAAAATTGTTTTGATGAGTTCTTTGAGTCTGTTTGCCAGTATTTTATTGAGTATTTTTGCATCAATGTTCATGAGGGAGATCGGTCTGTAGTTCTCTTTCTTTGTTGTATCTTTGTTTCCTTTAGGAATCAGGGTAATTGTAGCCTCATAGAAGGAGTTTGGTAATGTTCCTTCTGTTTCTATTGTGTGGAATAATTTAAAGAGTATTGGTATTAACACTTCTTTGAAGATCTGGTAGAATTCTGTACTGAAACCATCTGGCCCTGGGCTTTTTTTGGTTGGGAGACTTTTAATGACTGATTCTATTTCCTTAGGGGTTATTGGCCTATTTACATAGTTTATCTGGTCTTGATTTAACTTAGGTATGAGGTACCTATCCAGAAAATTATCCATGTCTTTTAGATTTTCCAGTTTTGTGGAGTAGAGGTTTTTGATGTATAACCAGATGATTCTCTGGATTTCCTCAATGTTAGTTGTTATGTCCCCCTTTTCATTTCTGATTTTGTTAATTTGGATGCTCTCTCTCTGTCTTTTGGTTAGTTTGGATAAGGGCTTGTTTATCTTGTTGACTTTCTCAAAGAACCAACTCTTTGTTTCATTAATTTTTTGTATTGTTCTCTTTGTTTCTATTTAATGATTTCAGCTCTCACTTTGATAATTTCCCGGCATATATTCTTCCTGGGAAACTTTGCTTCTTCTTGTTCTAGAGCTTTCAGGTGTGCTGTTAAGTCACTTGTGTGAGATTTCTCCAACTTCTTTATGTGGGAATTTAGTGCTATGAATTTCCCTCTTAGCACTGCTTTCATAGTGTCCCCTAAGTTTGGGTATGTGGTTTATTCATTTTCATTGATCTCTAGGAAGTCTTTAATTTCTTTCTTTATTTCCTCCTTAACCCACTGGTGATTCAGTTGAGCATTATTCAGTTTCCATGAGATTGTATGCTTTCTGTAATTTTTGTTGTTGTTGAAATCTAACTTTAAACCATGGTGGTCTGATAGAACACAGGAGGTTATTCCAATTGTTTTGTATCTGTTGAGATTTGCTTTGTGGCCAAGTATGTGGTTGATTTTAGAGAAGGTTCCATGGGGTGCTGACAAGAAGGTATATTCTTTTTTGTTAGGATGGAATGTTCTGTAGATATCAATTAAGTCCATTTGATTCATGACATCAGTTAAGTCCTTTATTTCTCTGTTAAGTTTCAATTTGGGAGATCTGTCCAGTGGTGAGTGTGGGGTGTTGAAGTCTCTCACTATTGATGTGTGGGGTTTTATATGTGATTTAAGCTTTAGTAATGTTTCTTTTACATATGTGGGTGCCCTTGTGTTTGGGGCATAAATGTTCAGAATTGAAACTTCATCTTGGTGGATCTTTGTTGTCATGAGTATGTACTGCCCTTCTTGATCTCTTTTGATTGATTTTAGTTTGAAGTCTATTTTCTGAACATTGCCTTCAATTACCTTCAATGTCCCAAAGTAAATGTTAATATGACCTATATTGGCCCAAATAACATAAGAATAATGGAGATCAGATTCCCAAAAATGATAACTGAAGAATGGATAAATAAAATGTGGTACATGCACAATGGAGTACTACTCAGCAGAGAAAAACAATGACATCATGAGGTTTGCAGGCAAATGAATGGAACTAGAAAAGATCATCCTGAGTGAGGTAACCAGTACTCAGAAAGACAAAAATGGTATGTACTCACTCATAAGTGGATACTAGATATAAAACAAAGGATAAGCAGACTGCAACTCACAACTCCAGGGAGGCTACCTAGTAAAGAGGACCCTAAGAAAGACACAGGGGCTGGGCAGTGGTGGCGCACGCCTTTAATCCCAGCACTCGGGAGGCAGAGGCAGATGGATCTCTGTGAGTTCGAGGCCAGCCTGGTCTACCAAGTGAGTTCCAGGAAAGGCGCAAAGCTACACAGAGAAACCCTGTCTCGGAAAACCAAAAAAAAAAAAAGAAAGAAAAAAAAGAAAGACACAGGGATCGCCCAACAGCAAAGAAATGAATGAGATCTACATGAGCCAACTGGACGTGAGGTGGGGTAATGGAGGGCAAGGGTCAGGGGAAAAAGAGCTTAGGAGAGTGGGATGTCCCAGCTCAAATAGGAACAGAGTGGGAGAACAAGGAAAACTTGCGTTATAACACAGCATCACTAATTTCATCCAACTGATGTTTGCTATATACAATAAAGGATTAGTCAAAAACAGAATTATGGATCTAAGCTGTTGCTTCAAAATAACAAAGACATAGACTTTGTTATTAGGCTGGAATATAACAAATGGAGAGAGTAGCTCAGAAGACAGTGGTGATGGGTGACATTAAGATTTTTCTTTAAGTTAAGGAGTCAAAAGTCACCTAAAAAATGGGAATGTGTGCTTCATTTTTTTCTTAGCAATTAAACATGGTGTGGGGTTGTGTAATTTTCACACATTCCTATGCCTAACATATATTAGCAGGTATAGAAAGTGGGGTCATAGAAGTCTGATCTATGCCAGTAACACACTCATTCCTCAAAGCGCTTGTTTACAGGTGGTTACAGTGTATCCACAGAGTGCCAAATTGCAACCTTTGGAAAGGATATCTTCTCTGCAATTATACGTGTTTACAGAGGGTCACAATGTATCCACGGAATGCCAAATTGTAACCTTTGAAAATGGTGTCTTCTCTGCATATATGTGACAGTTGTATAGCTTGGTCTTGTTGTGGGACACCTAAAGGTATGAGCAGGGAATGTCTCTAACTCTTTTACTGGCTTTTGGGACTCTATTCCTCAAACTGGGTTGCCTTGCCCAGCCTTAATACAAAGGGAGGTTTATAGACTTGCTGCAACTTGATAGGCCATGTTTTTTTAAAACCAATGGGAGGTGCCCTTTTCTGAATAGTAATGGAGGAGAAGTGGATGGGAGAGCAAAGGGAGTGACATCAAAATTTTCCTTAAGCTAAGGAGTCAAAAGTCACCTTAAAAAATGTTCTGGGCAGAGAAGAGGGATGGAAAACTGTGTTGGGGTGTAAAAAAATTAATTGATTAATTGTTTATTAAAGAAAGGGAAATGGTGTGTCTTTAACAGCCACTTAGAACAAAAAAATTATATTCTAAGAAATATTATGTTATGTCCTTGAACGTGTACTGTCTGGTTACTTTTAACAACTGTTTAAACTCTCTATGAGTTTCTCTCTCACTCTACCTCCCCATAAAATGTAGTCACATGTGTTCACTGACTAGTATCAGTCACTTCAGTATAACTCTGAGATAACTGGTCATTTAGAGGTCCTGGATAATGATTGCCTTTAATGAGTTGCTGCAGCACCTGGACTCCTCTGGGACACAGAGCCTCTTATGTAGGGGTGCATAGCAGGGGAGGTGTGTGAAATGTGGTGTAGACACTGGAGTGGAATGCAGACCTGGTGACTTCCTGTGCTCGTAGGGAATAAGAAGAGCAGGATCTTTTATCACGATTTAGGAGTCACCTTGGCCATCCAGGTAATTATCGGGAGAGTGGGCTGTTTCCTTGCTGGTCTTCCAACTTGAGAGTATTTTACTTTTTAAAATAAAATCGCCTATTCTCAGGATAGTGATAATATTCATCTTTGCTGTCTCTCTGACTCATATTATTGTTCAATAGTGGAGTAGTTGTTTTGTGATCAACATTAATAAACATCTTATTATCTATGAATGTGTTTGTAATTACTCTTTCTTCATCTTTTCTCCCAAATCATATCATTTCAAGTTAATAACAGGTCTGAGAAATTGATTTCAATACTGTAGTTGACTTTGGATTTTTGTGGGGAAAGACACACTCTCTTCCAGGTTGGACTCAAACTCATGGTGATCTCAAGCCTCAAATTCCAAAGTGCTGGGACATAATAGCATGACTACACAGGGATCAGTTTTATAGTTCTTCTGTCTTTAAATCACTCTCTCTCTTTCTGTCTCTGTCGCTTTGTGTATGTCTCTGCCTCTCTTTGTCTGTCTCTTGCTGTATCTGTGTATATAGAGGTCGGAAAATATCTGGTATCCATGAGCTCACATTTCACAATACACAATGTTTTATTGTTTGCCATGGCATATGCCAGGCCAGTTGGCCTACAATCTTTCAGAGATTCTCTTATCTCCAACTCTTATCTTCCATAAGAGCACAGGGATTACAGACACACCTACCTATCATTCATAGGGGAAGCAGAATTTGGGGGACTGGATTATGGTGTTCCCTACATGTGTCATCCCTCCATAATACTGAAACATGATTCTAAAGTATACATCAATGAATGCAGCTGCATTAAATACCCATCAACAGAGTGAAAGTCTCTTCTGTGTGGTTTTCTGGCATGTTGAGTATGCTAGCCAAGTATTATACAGTTGAGCTACATACCTAACCTCACATGTCTCTTAATCCCCCCCCCATTGCTGTCTTTGCCATCTTGAAGCATGCTGGGGTGTTCATTAGTCAAGACTGTCTAGAAGAAAACAAGAATACAGAACAGAAAGAGCCATTTATTTTAAGGATAATGTTTACAGCTTAGATAATATTGGCAACTGGGAGTCTAATATCTACAAAGCCAGCTTCAAGAGTGTCTAGGGAGAGTATAGGCTGCAGGCTTGAGTGCAGAGCAGTCTGGAGACACAATTTTTCTTCAGAAGACAGCACATTTTCTTGTATATCTATCAACTGGCTCCATGAGGATTGTCATGTTGTGAAGGGTGATTTACTAGGTCTACTGACTTCAACATTAGTAATATTGAGAATATCTTTCTAACAGCATTAAAAACTGGCACTTGTCAAAACTTGTTATCAGGGACTAAAGAAGGATTCATCACTTGATGTTTTATATATATATATGAGGGAGTACTCAAGATAAATTTTGCATGTCTGTACATACCTTGTGTTTCTTTTTGTATTTTCAATAATTTATAAAATGATCATCATATTGATTTTCCTACATAAATATGAGAGACATCCTCTGTGGCACTTTGAGTCACCAGAATTGCTGAAAACAATCATACCCTCAAACCCTCAGTGTTTAGTAAATACCAATTTACTTTTCTGAACTTGATCACTTTGTGTCAAGGTTTTGAGTGGTTAAGCTAGTTAGTTTGCTTTCTGCAAAGTTTAAATAAGTGTGTGTATTCTAATTTTAGTGGGAAATTTCTATTTTTAAAGGTGAGGAATCTCACCTTTGCACACCACAGTCTGCATTATAGCCAAGAAATATTCAGGAAACATTGGTAATATCCAGGTACCATGCCAAGTGTTGGCGCTGTTATAAGATAAAAGCAGAAATGATTTTTCTTGCATGGAATTTGAATTATGGTGGGAGGACAGCTGTAAACCAGTGGTCAGGAGCACCAGGGGGCTGTAGGTTAAGATCAGGATGCTATGGAACATGGCAGTAGGTCTTACCTGGCAGGTAGGCAAAGATTTTTCAAGCAAGCAGTAGCTGCTATACATGAAGAATAAGTAGGAATAAGTCAGATAAAGTATAATCCATTGGAAGAAGTAACAGTTACAAGGAAAAAATGTGAAGAATGGAGACTGGAAGTTATGGATTCATTTGTTATCCACAGAGAAGTGGAATGCAAGAGTCACTCTTAGCCCATATGTGGGCTAAAGGGTAGGCAAAGGTTCAGCAATGAAGTATCATTTGTTCATTCAAAAAGAATGTGCCTTTATCTTAAAAGCAATGATAATTCCTTGAAACATTTATTAAAAAAAGAGAGAATCAGATTGCTATCTTAGATGGCAAAGGTGTAAATGAAGTATGTTGAAGGAAGGCACTGAGGCAGGAAATGGGGGTATGAATTAAGAATCTAATATGGGCCGGGCGTTGGTGGCGCACGCCTTTAATCCCAGCACTCGGGAGGCAGAGGCAGGCGGATCTCTGTGAGTTCGAGGCCAGCCTGGGCTACCAAGTGTGTCCAGGAAAGGCGCAAAGCTACACAGAGAAACTCTGAGATAGACAGATGATAGATAGATAGATAGATGGATATATACATAGATAGATAGATAGATAGATAGATAGATAGATAGATAGATAGATAGATAATGGAAAAAGTCTTTAGAGCCATCACACTGTAAGAGAATGATAAAGCATGAGGCAATCAAATTTGTCTAGGATGACTAACCAGGTAAGTTCAAGAGAAACAGAGAGATTTAATGGAACTCAAATAAAAAAAACTGTTTAGGAAAAGACTAGCTGGTGAAATATGTTAGACAGATTTAATAAGTCCTTAATAAATATTAATATAGACATGTTGATCTGAGCAGTATACTTGTTGTGATAATGTTTTGTAGAGCATGTAAATATGTTACATCTTCTGTTCATTATCCAATGAATTTGAAATATTTTCACCTTCATTTGGAGTGTTAAGTGCCACTATTAATTTTTTTTTCCTGAAAAGGCATTGGAGTAAACAGATGACTAGAAGGAACCAAACTGTTGTCTCCCAGTTCCTCTTCCTGGGCCTGCCCATCCCTGCAGAGCACCAGCACCTGTTCTATGCCCTGTTCCTGGCCATGTACCTCACCAATGTCATGGGGAACCTCATCATCATCATCCTCATTCTACTGGACCCCCATCTCCATACACCCATGTACTTGTTTCTCAGCAACTTGTCCTTCTCTGACCTGTGCTTTTCCTCTGTCATAATGCCCAAATTGCTGCAGAACATGCAGAGCCAGGACCCATCCATCCCCTATGCAGGTTGTCTGACACAAATGTACTTTTTCTTGCTTTTTGGAGTCATGGAGAGTTTCCTTCTTGTAGTCATGGCCTATGACCGCTATGTGGCCATCTGCTTCCCCCTTCATTACACCAGTATCATGAGTCTTAAGCTGTGTGTGAGTCTAGTGGTGTTGTCCTGGTTGCTGACCACATTCGATGCCATGCTGCACACTCTGCTCATGGCCAGATTATCTTTTTGTGAGGACAACGTGATTCCCCACTATTTCTGTGATGTGTCTACTCTGCTGAAACTGGCTTGTTCTAACACTCATGACAATGAATTGGCGATATTTATCTTGGGAGGCCCTATAGTTGTACTCCCTTTCCTTCTCATCGTTGTTTCTTATGCAAAAGTTGTTTCCTTCATCTTCAAGATCCCTTCTTCTCAAGGTATCCGTAAAGCCTTTTCTACCTGTGGCTCCCACCTGTCTGTAGTGTCCCTATTCTATGGGCCAGTCATTGGTCTCTACTTATGTCCTTCGGCTAATAACTCTACTGTGAAGGGGACTGTCATGTCTTTGATGTACACAGTGGTGACTCCCATGCTGAACCCCTTCATCTACAGCCTGAGGAACAGAGATGTGAAGGGAGCATTAGAAAGAGTAATTTGCAAAAAGCAAATTCTCTCATTCCTGTGATGGTATTTTTATACAATTTTTTTCTAGAAAATATTAATATTAACATTGGATGTTGCTACAGAATTTTACCTCACTGTGGATACTTCTGTTTACTTATCTCACAACATAACTTTCACTACACAAATTACAGGGAGTTTATAAAAGTAGTTGAATTTGGGAAATAAGTTTAGGAGATCCAGATATGCCCTCGTTGTCTTGCCCATGTGGTCCTGGAAATTGCAGTGTAGACTTAAAATCATATCTGACTCCCATGGTTATTACAGGATTTTCTCATTTCGTCCAAATGTCTGCTGTGACTGTGTGATTGTAAATGTGTATTCTATGATCTCAGATCAATACTTAATAATATTCAAGTATTTTACCTCAGCCAAACCTTTTCCAGTCTTTTGCAAGTTCTTTCTACAGCCTGTCATTAGATAATTACACAACTTAATTCCCTAGACCCTATCTTTATTTCATTGTCTATATTGATTTTCTAAATTGTCTTGACTCTTAACAGGCTTTTGTAAGCCTTTAGTATATTGCTCTCATTACTGTACTTTTTTTCTATACCTGGTATTAATCAGTAGCCAGGGACACCTTGATGTATTTTCTCAAAATCAGATAAAAAAATACTTGGTTACAGTTTGTTGTTTTGTTTTGTTTACTTTTCTCTTCCTTTGGGGGCATGATTTTATTTTGTTTTCTTGGTTTTGGAGGGATTTGTTGTTGTATTGGTTTGTTTTTTAGGAAGATCTTAAAATTTGGTGAGAAGTGAAGGGAAGAGGATCTGGAGGGTGAGAATATGATTCAAATATAATTAACTTTTAAAATTGTTTTAAATAATAAAAATAAAATATAATAATAATTTTTTAAAAAATTCTGAAGCCCAAGAAATTTTGTCTTAAACATAAGACATGGAAATATGAGACCATTGTTAGAAGGAAACATCAAAGAAAAGCTTCAAGATTTGGGGGTGAACACAGGCAGAAAAACAAACAAAAGAGCACAACAATATCAAAAAGAGGCAAATTGGATTACATCAAACTAAAAAGGTTCTGGACACTTAATGAATTTTATGAAGTTCTTAGAGTTCCTTATATAGTGTGTATAGCAAATCTTATCATGTAATGTTTTCTACTATTCTGAAGGTTGCCTCTTTGTTGACTATTCCCAGTTATGTCTAGAAGCTTATGAAATCCTCAAAAATAAAATAAAGGTTGGAGCCACCAGGCTCCAACAGATAGCTCCAAGCTCATGCTTACATGGAGTGTACTAATTAAACTGGATGGGTCACAAAACAAAATGAAAAGTCATGAATGTGAAAAGAGATTTGTGGGGAGGAGGGATATGTCAGGGAGCTTAGGGAAGTGGGGAATGAGAGTTGTGTACATATTTGAAATTATCTAAAATTATCTGAGAAATAAGTCACAACTGCACACAATGCAAATATCAATGTATTGTGGGGAGCCCTGCTTCAATGGATACATTGGCAACATAGCTACTGCATCCCATGTTCAGGGAGCATCACAGGAGTGGGAAGATTGTGAGAGTCAGAATACCAGGAAGGCAATTGAAAACTGTGCTATACAGCTAAACAGAGAATTCTTTCTTTTCTTTATTTTTTTTATTTTAGAATTTAATTTAATTTTACATATCAGCCATGGATTCCCCTGTCCTCCCCCTACCAGCCACCCTGACTTTCCCCCAGCTGACCTCTCTTTCCCATCTCCTCCAGGGCAAGGACTCCCCTGGGGATTCAGCTCCATCTGGTAGATTCAGTCCAGACAGGTCCAGTCCCCTCCTCCTAGGCTGAGCCAAGTGTCCCTGCATAAGCCCCAGGTTCCAAACTGCCAGCTCATGTACTAAAAACAGGTCCTGGTCCCATTGCCTGGGTGCTTCCTAAACAGTTCAAGCTAATCAGCTGTCTCACTTATCCAGAGGGCCTGATCCAGTTGGGGGCTCCTCAGCTATTATTAGTTCATAGTTCATGTATTTCCATTGATTTGGCTATTTGTCCCTGTGCTTTTTCCAATCTTGGTCTCAACAATTCTCACTCATACAATCCCTCCTCTTTCTCGACAGTTGGACTCCTGGAACTCCACCTGGGACCTGGCTGTGTATCTTTGCATGCACTTCCCTAAATCATTGGATTAGATTTCTAGCATGACAGTTAGGGTATTTGGCCATCCTATCATCAGAGTAGGTCAGTTCGGGCTTTCTCTCAACCATTGCCAGTATTCTACTGTGGAGGTATCTTTGTGGATTTCTGTGGACCTCTCTAGCACTTTACTTCTTCCTATTCCCATGTGGTCTTCATTTATCATGGTCTCTTATTCCTTGTTCTCCCTCTCTGCTCTTGATCCAGCTGGGAACTCCGGCTCCTCTAAGCTCGCTTCCCCTCAACCCTTGCCCTTCATTACCCCCACTCCCGTCCAGGTTGCTCATGTCCATCTCATCCATTTCTCTGTCATTGGGCAATCCCTGTGTCTCTCTTAGGGACTTGTTTTCTAGGTAGCATCCCTGGAGCTGTGAGTAGCAGTCTAGTCATCCATTGCTTTACATCTAGTATCCTCCTATGAGTGAGTATATACCATGTTTGTCTTTCTGATTCTGGGTTACCTCACTCAGGATGATTTTTTCTAGATCCATCCATTTGCCTGAAAACCTCATGATGTCATTGTTTTTCTCTGCTGAGCTGTACTTCATTGTGCATATTACCACATTTTATTTATCCATTCTTCAGTTGAAGGGCATCTAGGTTGTCCAGGTTCTGGCTATTACAAACAGTGCTGATATGAACATAGCTGAGCAAGTGCCCTTGTGGTATGATTGAGCATTCCTTGGGTATATGCCCAAGAGTGGTATAGCTGGATCTTGGGGGAGATTGATTCCCAATTTTCTAAGAAAGTGCCATATTGATTTCCAAAGTAGTTGTACAAGCTTGCATTCCCACCAGCAGCAGAGAAGATTACCCCTTGCTCCACATCCTCTCCAACATAAGCTGTCTTCAGTGTTTTTGATCTTAGCCATTCTGCTGGGTGTAAGGTGGTATCTCAGAGCTGTTTTGATTTGCATTTCCCTGATGATTAGGGATGTTGAGCAATTCCTTAAATGTCTTTCAGCCATTTGAGATTCCTCTGTTGCGAATTCTCTGTTTAGTTCTATAGCCCATTTCTTAATTGGACTGTTAGGCATTTTGATGTCTAATTTCTTGAATTCTTTATATGTTCTGGATATCAGCTCTCAGTCAGATGTGGTGTTGGTGAAGACCTTTTCCCATTCTGTATGCTGTCACTTTGCCTTGTTGACCGCGTCCTTTACTCTACAAAAGCTTCTTAGTTTCAAGAGGTCCCATTGATTGATTGTTTCTCTCAGTGTCTGTGCTACTGGTATTATATTTAGGAAGTGATCTCCTATGCCAATGAATTGAAGACTACTTCCTACTTTCTCTTCTATCAGAGTAACTGGATTTATGTTGAGGTCTTTGATCCACTTGAACTTAAGTTTTGTGCACGGTGACAGATATGGATCTATTTGCAGCCTTCTACACTTTGACATCCAGTTATGCCAGCACCATTTGTTGAAGATGCATTCTTTTTTCCATTGTACAGTTTTGGGTCTTTGTCAAAAATCATATGTTCATAGGTGTGCAGATTAATGTCAGGATCTTCAATTCAATTCCATTGGTCCACATGTCAGTTCTTATGCCAGTACCAAGCTGTTTTTGTTACTGTAACTCTATAGTAGAGCTTGAGGTCAGGGATCATGATGCCTCCAGAGGTTGTTTTCTTGTACAGGAGTCTTTTGGCTATCCTGGGTTTTTTGTTTTTCCATATGAAGTTGAGTATTGTTCTTCCCAGGTCTGGGAAGAATTGTGTTGGTATTTTGATGGGTATTGCATTGAATCTGTACATTGCTTTTGGTAAAATTGCTATTTTTACTATGTTAATCCTGCCTATCCATGAGCATGGGAGATATTTCCATTTTTTGACGTCTTCAATTTCTTTTTTCAGGGACTTAAAGTTCTTGTCATATAGGTCCTTCACTTGCTTAGTTAGAGTTACCCCAAGGAATTTTATATCATTTGTGGCTATTATAAAGGGTGATGTATGTCTGATTTCCTTCTCAGCCTGTTTGTCAATTGTATATAGGAGGGCTACTGATTTTTTGAGTTGATCTTGTATCTTGCTATGTTGCTGAAGGTGTTTATAAGCTGTATCAGTTCCTTGGTTGAATTTTTGTGATCACTCTTGTATACTATCATGTCATCTGCAAATAGGGAAAGCTTGACTTCTTCCTTTTCAATTTGTATCCCCTTGATCTCCTTATGTTGTCTTATTGCTCTGGCTAGAACTTCAAGTACTATATTGAATAAGTATGGGGAGAGCAGACCGCCTTGTCTTGTTCCTGATTTTAGTGGAATCGCTTTGAGTTTCTCTTCATTTAAATTGATGTTGGCTGTTGGCTTGCTGTAAATTGCCTTTATTATGTTTAGGTGTGTTCCCTGCATTCCTGATCTCTCCAAGACCTTTATCATGAAGGGGTGTTGGATTTTGTCAAATGCCTTTTCTGCATCTAGTGAGATGATCATGTGGTTTTTTTCCTTTGAGTTTGTTTATATGGTGTATTACATTGACAGACTTTCGTATGTTGAAACACCCTTGCATCCCTGGGATGAAGCCTACTTGATCATGGTGGAAAATTGTTTTGATGAGTTCTTTGAGTCTGTTTGCCAGTATTTTATTGAGTATTTTTGCATCAATGTTCATGAGGGAGATCGGTCTGTAGTTCTCTTTCTTTGTTGTATCTTTGTTTCCTTTAGGAATCAGGGTAATTGTAGCCTCATAGAAGGAGTTTGGTAATGTTCCTTCTGTTTCTATTGTGTGGAATAATTTAAAGAGTATTGGTATTAACACTTCTTTGAAGATCTGGTAGAATTCTGTACTGAAACCATCTGGCCCTGGGCTTTTTTTGGTTGGGAGACTTTTAATGACTGATTCTATTTCCTTAGGGGTTATTGGCCTATTTACATAGTTTATCTGGTCTTGATTTAACTTAGGTATGAGGTACCTATCCAGAAAATTATCCATGTCTTTTAGATTTTCCAGTTTTGTGGAGTAGAGGTTTTTGATGTATAACCAGATGATTCTCTGGATTTCCTCAATGTTAGTTGTTATGTCCCCCTTTTCATTTCTGATTTTGTTAATTTGGATGCTCTCTCTCTGTCTTTTGGTTAGTTTGGATAAGGGCTTGTTTATCTTGTTGACTTTCTCAAAGAACCAACTCTTTGTTTCATTAATTTTTTGTATTGTTCTCTTTGTTTCTATTTAATGATTTCAGCTCTCACTTTGATAATTTCCCGGCATATATTCTTCCTGGGAAACTTTGCTTCTTCTTGTTCTAGAGCTTTCAGGTGTGCTGTTAAGTCACTTGTGTGAGATTTCTCCAACTTCTTTATGTGGGAATTTAGTGCTATGAATTTCCCTCTTAGCACTGCTTTCATAGTGTCCCCTAAGTTTGGGTATGTGGTTTATTCATTTTCATTGATCTCTAGGAAGTCTTTAATTTCTTTCTTTATTTCCTCCTTAACCCACTGGTGATTCAGTTGAGCATTATTCAGTTTCCATGAGATTGTATGCTTTCTGTAATTTTTGTTGTTGTTGAAATCTAACTTTAAACCATGGTGGTCTGATAGAACACAGGAGGTTATTCCAATTGTTTTGTATCTGTTGAGATTTGCTTTGTGGCCAAGTATGT
>CABHPH010135457.1:1318-26170 GCA_902168325.1 Peromyscus nudipes
GTGTGTGTGTGTGTGTGTGTGTGTGTGTGTGTGTGTGTGTGTGTGTGTGTTTTGAGAGGGAGTAAGTATCCCAATAAACTGGAGTAATAGGTTGGTCTATTAGAGCTGAATGAATAGAAATACTTATGTGCTACATATATACACACAGAAAGACACATAAATATGACTATCCCTTAGGGCTTACAAAATACATTTTGTTGGAGTAAAAGATTACGGGTAAGGGGGGGTGTTTATTGGAGGGGAAATCTTTTTGTTTTTGTTTTTCGAGACAGGATTTCTCTGAGCAGCCCTGGCTGTCCTCTCTGTAGGACACTCTGTAGACCAGGCTGGCCTGAAACTCATAGTGATCCGCCTGCCTTTGCCTCCCTGAGTGCCTGGATTAAAGGTGTGCGCCACCACCACCTCGCTTAGGAGAAAAAAAAATCTTAAGCTTAACTGACAAAGACCAATAAAACCTCTGGATTAATAGTAACTTATAGGTCAATGGAAGAACTAAGTAAGTTTTCTTGCTTGTGATTCATGACTATAGATAAATCAAGCAGAGAGGACCTAAAGACTGATAGAAGAAACAGGGCTGGGGTCACCAAGTTTATACTCTGCCAATCCTAAAACACTACTTGGTCCTTTGCTGACAAAATTTGTCAGCTTTATTATCTAACTTTGATGAAAAGTTGCTCTAAGAAGAGGATGCATTTCAGGATCAATTGTACATACAATAGCATATTGGCAGGAACTGCTGTTTAAAAACAGAAACTCTCTAAAACAAACATTTAGAGACAGGTCTTGTTTTTTGTTGCTATAACAAACAGATAGAAAATAACCTTCTTGAAAGGTTTTAACAATGATGAAAGCTACCAAGCCTTTGGGAAATGGGAGGAACAGTAAGACTCTTAATTGCAATCCTAGAAATAAGGTGGGGGGAAGCAGGGAATCATGATTAGTTGCTCTTTTCTGAGCTCACTAGGAGCAACTGGGGGACAGAACTGGCTAATCCTTCCAAAGGCCTTATAATTATGACTATGAAAGTTACCAAGGCTCTTCCCCTCACAAAATCCTCTTATTCTCAATAAATCTTGCTGAATTTGGAAGGAAAGGTGAGCACCATTTTGCCGGACTGGATGGAGAACAATTATCTGTATGGAAATACTTGCAGAGTAAAGAAGGTATGTTTACAGCTCTGGCTACTTACCGAGACAGTGGAGCTAGGAGTATTGGTTCCATATCCTGAAGAAGGCAAAGAGGCCAAAGACCAGCGCCGTCCATCAGTCCTACATTAAAAAAAGGAATATTATGAAGTGCCTATAGAGTCCCACTCTGAGCATCAGGGCCTGCCTGCTTGTGTTCATTAACATTTTTAGGCAGTTAATTCAATGTCTCACAACACAAGACATTTGTCTGTCTGGCATGAGTTCTCATACCTCTCTATTGTATGGGACCTGCTGTGTGACTTTTATTTAAGAAACTCCAAAACTACAGAGTCTATGACTCTGAATGAGAGTATCGGTTATGGGTAAGTCAGATGGCTCAGTAGATAAAGGTGTTTGCCACCAAGCCCGACAACTTAAGTTTGAACCCAGTACCCAGTACTGGAAGAAGATTCTATAAGTTGCCTTCTGACCTCCACAATTGTATTAGCACATACACACACAACCAATTTAAAGCTTTTAAAAAATTATATGTTATGTTGTGTGCATGGATGTCCATATGTGTGGGCACCTATGTGACATAGCATGTATGTGGAGGTAAGAGAGAAATGTGCAGGAATAGGCTCTCTCTTTCTACCATGTAGGGCTCAGGTATCAAACTCAGGTCATCAGGCTTAGCAATAAGCACCTACACTTGCTGAGTCATCTTGATGGTCCATAAAAAGCTTTTTTTGTTTTGTTTTTTAAAGCCAGGGATGGTGGTGTACACTTTTAATGCCAGCATCTGGCAGAGGCAGGAGAATCTCTGTGAGTTGGAGAGCAGCCTGGTTTACATAGCAAGTTGCAGGCCAGCCTGGACTATAAAATGAGATCTTGTCTCAACAACAAAAAAAATTTTTTTTAAAAAGGAAGGCATATTACATGGTTGGTGATATGACTCATCAGGTAAAGATACTTGCCACTAAGCTTGAGTACCTAAGTTTGATTCCAGGGATCCATGATAAGAAGATAAGTAAGGCCCATGTACTGTTTTCTTACCTCCATTTATGGTCTATTGCATGTGCGCGCACATGCATGCGTGTGTGCACATGCACGCACACACACACAAAACCACTGATAAATAATTGTAAACAACATTAAAAAAAGATTACTTTATGCCACATTGCACCATCCAGATAAATATTTACACATCCATGTTATAAAAGCTGCAGCTCAGATACCTGCTTAACTCTCCTCCATGACAGTAAAGCACAGAACTGTGGTTTCTTGTGTTGACAGCTTTAGGGGCATCCTTCTGACAACAGTGGGAAGGCTCCCCCAAAGTCATAAACAGCCAACAGCTGCTGCCCTATTCTCTCACGAGGTTATTGCGGCTCTTTGACAAATATTCTTGAAGCCAGCTTGTGAGTCCTAATGGATCCTAGGTAGCCTGTAACTATTTACTATTGATGGATATTCACTTCAGTCTCAAATAGTGCCTCTTCTTTCTGTCAACCCACCGGCCTAGGGAAGACAAAGATCCTTTACAAGGGGTGCACATATGGAAATCAAAAGATGACTTGTGGGAGTTGGTTCTCTCCTACCATGTGGGTTCCGAAGATTGAACTCACATTGTCAGGTTTGACAGCCAAGTACCATAACTTGCTGAGTCATCTTGCCAGTCCTGAAATATTCTTTCTTTGGAGCTTGGTGACATATCCTTTTCAAGTTGAAGCTAAATGAAAACATCTTTGCTACTATTCAAAGAGTATTTTTTAAATTTTTTAAAATTTATTTTTATGTGTATAGGTGTTTTGCCTGCATGTATGTCTGTGCACCTTATCTGTGCAGGGCCCACGAAGGCCAGAAGAGGGCTTCAGCTCACCTGGGCCTGGAATTACTGAGGTTGAGAGAAGCCATGTGGATATTTCTAGATCTTGTAGAAGGGCAGCCAGTGCTGTTAACCACTAAGTCATCTCTCCAGCCCTGACTCACAGAATTTTAAAACACCAACAATGGAAGATCCTTAGAAGTTAAGCTCCGATTACAATTTTCATAGATTTGTCTATTTGTTCAAGGTCTCTGTTATAGCAGGGCATAGATTAAAAAAATAAATAAAAGAGGAAAACTGGAAGAAATCTTGGCAGAGCTTTTCTTTTTCAAGTCTTCCTCCTCATCCTCATCAATATCATTTAGCTTTTCTACCATAATTTGCAAAGGGAAAAGTTGAATGTGCCATGCCACATGCACAAGATTCAAATTTCATGCTACTTAGACAGACAGCTCATGTAAATTAGAACTCTGCTGGAACTCAGTCTCTGAGGAAAAACACCAGAAAGGTGCTAAAACATGATGTTCTTTCTTCCTTCTTTGATGGGTCCTGGGTGGTCTATAAGAAAGCCACTCAAAGTCCAGGAAAAAAGAGCTCGGCAAAGATTAGTCAAGTGTAACTCAAGGATGGACTTCCTATGACCTTGTCAAATTTGGTTTTGCACAGGTGATTTTCAATCCTTTAGATGAGCAGTTCTCAACCTGTGAATTGCAACCCCTTTGGGAGTCAAAATACCCTTTCACAGGGGTCACCTAAGACCACTGGAAAACACAGATATTTACATTATGCTTCATAACAGTTGCAAAATTGTAATTTTGAAGTAGCAATGAAAATAATTTTATGGTTGGGGGTCACCACAACATGAGGAACTGTATTAAAGGGTCACAGCATTAGGAAGGTTGAGGACCACTGCACTAGAGAAAAAGGAAACCACTTGCAAGGTAGCTACTTCTCTGTATATACTGAAGAGCAGGGACCAAAGTGAGTATGAAATGTGACCACTGGATGTCCGTTTCCTCTGTTCATCTCACTGGGAGGCTGAGGAAATATGTGAGAATGAGGGTGATCTGTCCCTAGGCTTGAAAGCTTGGAAATTAGTCAGCAATTTTTACCCCCAACCATGAGTTTTCTGAGTCTGAGTTCCAACAGGTACTATTGAAATCCCAGACGGCCTCTTTACTAGAAAGGCCTAATGTTCACAACCACATTCAGAAAGGAAATCATCACAACCAGTTCTCCCACCAAACACAAAAATCACAAGCTACACTGACTGGCCATGCACAGCAGGAGCCCATCCCCCCCCATCACACCCGTTATTACCTGTCTGCTCTGTGACCATGGCTGCAGTGAAAAGATGCACATAGGAGAGTCAGAAGGAACCAGTGTATGCAATGTGGTCTCCAGTATTTTGTATAGTTTGGCAGAGGTAGACCTTTTGTTCAAGAATGTGTAGCAGCTTGAAGTAGAATTGTATGACAGATGGTCTATCCTTAGCATTTAATTAAATCTGCCTTTTCTGTGATATGACACAAATCTGATCCTAAAGGGATCCTTACTCTATACACCTGGCCATTTCACCCATATGTTCTGTAAAAGGATTGCCTGGGGACTCACATTCCATGACTACAACTCAAATGTCATACTCCCTAGCCCAGACATGTTGAGTCACACTGGTTAATATCAGGCTTCAAAGTCCCTTGGCTGTTCCTATTTCAAGTCTAAATGAAGCAGTTACAATGGCATCAACAGTACCTGCCATTCCCTCTGCTTAGAATAGTCTCTATGTCTTCGTCCTTGTGCCCTATTCAGTAGTTACTACTTCTTAGCCTTCAGAGGGGCCTTATGTATCCACCCAATGGGGACCCCGTTTCCTTTCTTTTCTTTCATGCAGCATCGTGTTCCTTCAATTTAAGATATTTATTAGTTTATAATTTTGTCTTCCCTACCCTTTTTTCAGAGTTGAGGATGAACCCAGGGCCTTCACGGAGCTAAACCTCCAACCCCTAGTTTATAACTATGCATTCCTTTGATTCTTCATTTACTGTCTTGCACCACACATCTGACCAATAAGCACTAAGGGCTTGTTATTTATTTACCAGGAGGCAGTTTTCAATACATTTAAGGGCTAATTAAAAGATAATTTGATTCCAGTTAAGGCAAGATAGAAAACATGCAAGAAAATATCACACACTGGAAAGTACTAAAGATGAAATGGAATGATTGATAAAGAATGTTCAGACTATGTGGTCAGAAAAAGTCTCTTGCCCGGCAGTGGTGGTACACGCCTTTAATCCCAGCACTAGAGAGGCAGAGGCAGGTGGATCTCTGTGAGTTTGAAGCCAGCCTGGTCTACAGAGCTAGTTCCAGGACAGCTAGGACCACACAGAGAAACCCTGTCTCAGGGGAGAAAGAAAAGAAAGAAAAGGTCTCTGTAAGGAGCTAACATTTAAGATATGAATGACAAGAATGAGTCAACTACATTAAGGTGTAGGGGGACAATTTCCTTATACCAGGACAAGTACACAGATTACCTAGTAAGACTGAAGTTTCCAGAAAGCTGAGTGTATGCTCACTGAGTTACCATGGAATAACTAAGCACCCAAAGAGCCTGGCTCAAAGTCAGTTCTCAGTAAATACTTACTGCATGAATAGGAAACGATCCAATGCCATACTAATCTGATACTGAGTTCACTCTTATCAGTTCAGCACATTCTTATAGGATGGTCCCATCTGAACCCTTGATTAACCAGATGGAAGTTATGTGAGACACCTGAGTTCACAGAACAAACCCACATGAGATTTCTTCAGAGTAAGGCAACTGAGCAAGGAGAGGAGAAGCACTAAAGTTAACCTTCAAGCCCCTCCTCACCTATCCTTTTCAGCCATACAGTATTCTAGGGAGAAATGGGATGTATTTCTTCTCAGCTGAAATGTGAATAGTAAGTACTAGTTCCATCAATCTCTTCTGTTTCTGCTTTATTTTTTAATGATCTATTTATTTTTATCTTATGTGTATTGCTGTTTTGCCTGCATGTCTGTGTGAGGTGTCAGATCCCCTGGAACTGGAACTACAGACAGTTGTGAGCTGCCATCTGGGTGCTGGGATCTCACGTAGCCCAGGCTGTCTTCAATTCAATATGTGGCTGAGGATGATCTTCTTCAAGTTCTATTCCTCTTGCTTCTACCTCCTGAGTGCTGGGATTACAGATATGAGTCATTATACCTCATTTATGTGGTGTTTTGTGCACATTAAACAAGTCTTCTGGCATTGAGCTACAGTGCCAGCCCTCAGCTACACCTTTTAAGAAAGTAGTCCCAGGCTGGAGAGATGATTCAGAAGAGCACTGACTGTTCTTCCAGAGGACTAGGGTTCAATTCTCAGCACCCACATGGCAGCTATGACTGTCTCTTACTCCAAGATCTGGCACCCTCACACAGACATACATGTAGGAAAAATGCCAATGCAAATAAAATCAAACTAAATAAATTATTAAAACAAAACAAAACAAAACAAAACAAAAGAAGCCTGGGCGGCAGTGGTGGCACATGCCTTTAAATTCAGAAGGCAGAGGCAGGCGGATCTCTGTGAGTTTGAGGCCGGCCTGGGCTACAGAGTGAGTTCCAGGAAAGGCTCTAAAGTTATACAGAGAAACCCTGTCTCAAAAAAAAAAAAAAAAAAAAAAAAAGAAAAAAAGAAAGGAGTCTCCCCCCGCCCCCCCCCCCAATACCACCCCAAGACAAGGTTTTTCTGTATAGCCCTGGCTGCCCTGGAACTCAATCTGTAGACCAGGCTGGCCTCGAACTCAGAGAGTCTCTTGCTTCTGTCTCCTGAAGCTGGATTAAAGGCATGTATCACTGCTTCCTGGCTGATGTGTGTGCTTTCCAAATGGCAGAGTCATCCTTCAAATCAGTGCTCTTTCTTGTGGATTGGGTTACCTTGAACTACCAGCCTTCCCTTTTGGTCATCTTCCCAGATTATAATTACCTTGTTCAAGCTTTGCTTTTGAAGTGATTGTGTATTTGCAGCTGAACAGAAAAATAGTAGATTCATTTTTTATAATTTTTTTTTTTTTTGAGACAGGGTTTCCCTGTGTAGCTTTGCGCCTTTCCTGGAACTCACTTGGTAGCCCAGGCTGGCCTCAAACTCACAGAGATCCTCCTGGCTCTGCCTCCCGAGTGCTGGAATTAAAGGCGTGCGCCACCACCGCCCGGCCATTTTTTATAATCTTAAACACAAGATACTGGTGCCCTAAGAATATATCCCATATTACTATACCTTAACTGAGAATTATTCTCTATTCTATGATAGATAAGAAAGTGGGCTCTGGTCCCAGGAAGGATCTAAAATAACACTCTTACCTTGTATCCCATCTAGTTCCAAGAAGATAAAAGAACCTAATGTAGCTTTCTTCTCAGCTTTTGTTGGGTTTTTTATTCTTGTTGTTTTGTTTTGTTTTTTAAAAAGCAGGGTCTCACTACGTAGCCCTGGCTGGCCTAGAACTTACTACACAAACTATACAGGCTGCCTTATTCACAAGATCTCCCAAATGCAAGGGTTATAAATCTCAGCTTTGATCTGGGAGCCCAAGTATGGGTACAGAAAGAGTATAGGTTCACTTATCACCTGAGTTTGGAAGGATTTGGTACATCCAATTTCTCTCCTTTTTGCAGGTGATAGTGTTGTCTTTGGCCTCTCTCAGCAACTCTGACAGCTCCACCCATGGCTAGATCACATTAAGTGGCCTCTGAAGAAGTCTATGCTGACAGAGTCCCTGCAGACCTTCTGCTAAGGCTCTCTACACATACGTGGCTTCTTTTTAGAACTTACTCTAAGATGCTCTCTTAGCCAAACTTTCAAGTTTTAATTTAGGGGGTCTGTTTGGTTTTAAGGTGTTGTTACAGTTGGTCTTTAGTTCTAAATGGGAAATCCCATCAGTTGAGAGATAGGCAGTTCTCTTGAGTTCAAGGCCAGGCTGGTCTATAGAGCAAGTTCCAGGACAGACAGAGCTACACAAAGGAAAAAAAAGCACATATATGCCAGTCAGAGGAGGTTCTCAAGCAACTTACCTACGGGCAGGAACAAAGGAAAAGTGAGCAGGAGCATTTGGAGAGAAATTCCGGGGGCTGTCCAAGGGACTGTTACCTGTGGTGGAGAAAGGAAAAGAAACCTCTGTGAGGTTTGCTTTGAGGGTGAGAGGTGAGGGTGGGGTGGAACTGGTAGACTTTCAGATAAGAAACCTTCCTCTAGTATTAAGTTAGTGTATCTGATTATTTTCTCATTAGTTTATGACTTTTTTGTTCGTTTGTTTGTTCGTTTGTTTTTTCGAGACAGGGTTTCTCTGTATAGTTCTGGTGCCTGTCCTGGATCTTGCTCTGTAGCCCAGGCTGGCCTCAAACTCACAGAGATCCGCCTGGCTCTGCCTCCCGAGTGCTGGGATTAAAGGCACGTTCCACCACTGCCCGGCTCAGTTTATGACTCTTTATAAAAGCTTGAATGTAGTTGGAAGTTTCTCCAGTACCGCCCAGCCACATGGCCCCTCAGCCACTTATAAAATAATCATTCAGAGGCTCAATATTAATTACAAATTGCATGGCCTATGGCTAGCTAGCTCTTATAACTTAAATTAACCCATTTCTATTAATCTATGTTTTGCCACGTGTTCCGTGGCTTACTGGTCTGCTGGCATGCTGTTCCTTGGGTGGCAGGCTAGCATCTCCTTCACTCTGCCTTTCTTCTTCCCGTATATCTGCCTGGATTTCCTGCCTGCCTCTAAGCTGCCTTGCCATAGGCCAATGCAGCTTTATTTATTAACCAACCACAGCAACACATATTCACAACATACAGAAAAATATCCCACAATACTTGACAGGCCAGAGATTTTTCTCTCTTGCTCTCAAGGTGCCTGTGACAACCCATATCTTTCCAACATCCATTCTAGATGTAGCAGCAATTTATATGCTGCCTACCCTTCCAGGAAGAGGTCAATTTACAGTATTTCAAAGGCTTAAAGATTTTCCTAAAGTCAACAGGATGCCTAATCTAAATGTTACTTGCACATGTATCTTCAAACACTGCATCCAAGGGGCTAAACAGAAATGTGCATACCTTAAGGGTAAACAGAAGTTCTCTGGCAGGAATTCAAGATAGAAGCATACCATAAAATATCTTGGAAATCTAAACTCTGAGGTCTGAAAAGCATGATCAACCTTCTCAATTAGTTTTCACATATCCCTGTTAACTTTGTAACTAAAAAAACTCAGAACCTCTGGACAAAATGATGTGCTTTTATTTATGCTAGTTACTGGCATTCTGAGACAGAAGCCCAGGTTGTCTTTGAATCCTCAGTCCTTTTGCCTCAGCCTGGGATTCACTTACAACCTGACATTTTGATTTTTGAAACCAAATGTGTGTATCTTACTAAGATGCCTAAAGTGGCCTAAAACTCTTGAGCTTCAGTGATCCTCCTGCTTCAGCCTTCCAAGTAGTTATGACTATGGGCTGCTACCTAGTCAGGTAAGATATGCAAGTTAAAAATAAATCATGTATGATGGTAGAGGATCCCAAGGCATAAAAAGATTCTAATGTAGGGGTGGTTGTCTGTGCCTTACCCCCGAAGCATAGCCCCAGTGAGGCAGCAGGTAATTGCTAGGTACCTGCCCCCACCAGGGTGTGGCCCTTTAAGACCTGGGATGATGTACGTGCTCACTCTCTTCACTACCTTATGATCTTGGATGCTGGTGCAGATCAGGGCAGAGCTCTCTGGAGAGCAGCGCTGGACCGTGCTTCAATCCCTATTTTTTGTATTGTGAGTTTCCTGTATCGTGAGTTAATCCCCCAATAAATTCATATTAAGCTATTTCTGTGGACTGGTAGTGATTTAATCGCATTATCTGGCACCCACATAGGGCAAACGCCAAATGCCCAGGTGGCCTCCACAGCTGCTGTGACATGCTTTCCACACTTCCCTATCTCTTTTAAAATTCCCACCCCTCCTGGGGACCCAGAGCTTACCTGTTTGGCCCACAATCGTGCAGGTACTGCTCCCTCCCTCTCTCACTCCTTCCCTCTGTCCCTCCTTCACAGCTCTCTGGGCATCAGTTCCCTATCTGAGCTACAGCTTATGGACCCCCCCTCTCCCCCACCAGGTTCCCCATAGCCGCTAAGTACACCTAGTGATAGCGTGAAAAGAGGTGCACTGCCCCAGGGCTGCCGACCTGAGCCATCCCGGGCCGCTGGCCGGTGCCACCCTAGGCCCACTGGCCTGCCATGGCTGCATTGTCTTCCCTGGGTCATACACGCAAGCTGTGACTATCCGTTCCCTGAGTGAGCAGCTGAGTCTGGCCCACATTGCATTCCCCCATCCCACAGGCCTGCAGCCTGTTGTGGTACATGCCAGTAGGATCTGCTTGATAGCTTCTTTAAGCCAAAGCAGGTCAAAGTCACCAGCAGGACCTGCTTCAGTGCTACACCTGCAACACCTGCTGGTTGAACAGTGCTACTACACCCAAAAAACCATCGCAAGAACTGAAACATCAGCAATCAAGGATTTCATCCAAGGTAAAAGTATTTGATAATTTTACACCTTAAAACTAAATAATAAACAAATTAATAAAATTTTCTTTACAAATTTTGAATATTTCTCAAAACATGAAGGAAAATATTACATCACAAGAATTTAAAAACTTTTGCTTGTATGATAAATGAAATTTTATAAGACATATATGACTTTCATCATATTTATATTTATAGCATTTAGTACAATAACTCACATAGCATTGAACAACTGGTTTAATAATAATAACAAAGATGAATCATTACTGAGACTGACACAGGCTTTACAAGGTAGCAATGAAGACTTAAATAAAAAGATTCTTTCTCTGGAATCTGCTAACCAGGCTTTACAAGGTAGTAATACAGACTTAAATAAAAGGATCCTTTGTCTGGAATCTGTTATCTTACTATAAGAACTTCAGTTCAAATGCTGGGTGGTGGTGGTATATGCCTTTAATCCCAGCACTCGGGAGGCAGAGCCAGGTGGATCTATGTGAGTTTGAGGCCAGCCTGGTCTACAGAGTGAGATACAGGACAGGCACCAAAACTACACAGAGAAACCATCTCGAAACCCCCCTCCCCAAAAAACTTCAGTACATTAATAATAAATGTACAATCAGATTTTATTCTATTGATAATAAATATGAATACGTAATGGAAAAAACAGTAACTCCTCTGAGCAATGTTGCTGCTATTCAGATACTTTATAAGGAAGAAAGATTATTGTTAACTGATAAACGAAGGCCTATGGAATCATGTGTTTCAGAAGAACATAAAAGGTTGCATGATTCCATGAAATCTCTGGAATCCCTTACAACAGATGAGGTTCACTTGCTGCAACTGACCCTAGGTGCTTGGGTACAAGCTCTGGAAGAGACTCTCAGTAAACATGACAAAGGAACTAATAGGCAGAAGGGCAAAGCCATACAAGTCATAACATCGCCAGATAGCTCTCATTCAATGGCTTATCCTGTCGTCATCATCAGTGAGAAGCCAGCAGATGAAAGACATCCTGAGCCAAATGTAGAATTTATGTTGCAAACTATTACTATGAGAGATTTAAAAAAAAAAAAAACCCATTAAGGAAGCAGTGGTCGTCTATGGTATACACTCAATATATGTAAAACAGATGTTAAATACATGGTCTTCCACAAAAACAATCATACCAGATGACTGGAATCAGTTAATCTCAGCTGTTCTAGAATACAGCCAGCAGTTACAATGGAAAAGCTGATTGAGAGAGGAAGCATGGATCCTAGAACAATAAGGTAAGACCAGAGGTTTTGAGATCTCTCAAGATCAAATTCTTGGTGAGGGACGTTTCGCTGATAGAAATGTACAAGCTACTTTTGATGAGCATACAATATCCCTATGTCGCACAGCAGCTCTATATGCTTGAGAAAAAATTCCAGAACCAGGAAAACCAACTGAGCTATACATAAAAATTATCCAAGGCCCACAAGAGACTTTTACTGATTTTTCACAAAGGCTGACCACAGCTATAAAAAAAAAAAATCAGTGTCAAACAAAGAACTAAGACAAGTATTAACTGAATCCTTGGTGTTTAACAATGCTAATGCAAAATACAAATGAATACTTACACCATTAAAAGTCAAGTTAGCACCTCTGGAAGAATGGATTCAATATAAAAATGATGTTGAGTCTCTTAACTATGGTAATGAGGCTTGGATGGGAGATGCAATTTCCAGAGGTGGAAGGAGACCTCAAGGTACCAGATGTTTTAACTGTGGTACACCATATCATATGAGTAGAAACTGTACATGGGGTGCTCCTAGAAGCAATACTCCCTCTAGAAATAACCCAAACGGGAGACTCCAACCTTCTGAACTATGTAGAAGATGTGGAAAAGGCCGACACTGGACCAATGAATGCAGATCAACAATAGATATACAAGGCAACCCTTTACCGGCGGGAAATGCCTCAAGAGGCCTCTTGCAGGACCCCAAATTGAACGGGGTCCAAACATTTCCAGCCACTGTGGAGGAAATTCTTCTCCGGGACAATTAAATAACCCAGTGTTTAATGTAAAAAACAATACTGTACTAGATGATAGAATAGTTTTGATAGATGAATCAAAAGTTCCAAAGAACATCATAAAAGGAATATTTTGGGAGACTGCCATAAATGATCAAAGACCAAAGCTTAGACTTTGAATTAATGGCATTGTTCTAGAGGGCCTGGTAGACACAGGTGCAGATGTGAGTATAATTACACCAAAATCATGGCATCTGAATTGGCCTCTTCAAGAGGTAGATGTCCAATTTCTAGGAATTGGAACCCTATCTCAGGTAAAACAAAGTTCTAGGTGTGTTGAATGCATAGGGCCAGAAGGACAGAGAGGAAGGCTGAAGCCATATGTGGCAAATGTAGCAGTGAACCTTTGGGGCCAAGATCTGTTACAGCAGTGGAATACCCAGATTAAAATTCCTACAATCTCAGAAAGGGAATACAGACCAATGCATGTTTCTAGGAATAATATTACAATATACTATAAAAAACAGCCACCAATCATTCAGGCTGTACATAAATACAGCACAATTGCTGTTGAACAGCCCTACCTTTAAAATGGCTAACTGATAAACCTGTCTGGGTTGGACAATGGCCTTTGACAAAAGAGAAGCTACAAACTTTAGAACAGCTGGTTCAAGAGCAGTTAAATGCTCAACACACTGAGGAATCTATGAGCCCCTGGAATTCTCCTGTATTTGTTATCAGAAAAAAGTCCAGCAATTGGAGAATGCTGACAGATCTGAGAGCTATTAATAAAGTAATCCAGCCTATGGGCTCCCTACAGAATGGGATGCCCTTGCCCTCTCTGCTACCTGAAGAATGCCTTATTATAGTTATTGACTTAAAAGACTGTTTCTTTACCATACCTTTACAAGAAAATGATAGAGAAATATTCACCTTCATAGTACCTAATTATAAATTCCCAGCCAGTCAAGAGATATCAATGGAAGGTCCTCCCACAGGGAATGTGAACTAGTCCTACCCTGTGCCAAAATTTTGTGCAAAAACCATTGGAAATAATTTGCATGGAATTTCCACAATCCATAATTTATCATTATATGGATTAGAAAGCATGTTTGAAGAAGTAAAGAAAGTTTTGCCTCGATGGGGACTGAAAATTGCTCCTGAAAAAATACAAAGAGGAGATTCTATTAATTGAATGCGGCCTCTTAATGATTTTCAAAAACTGTTAGGAAGTATTTCCAACTTATAGGCTAATCCTTGGAATACCTAAACATAAACTAGTAAATTTGGCTAATACCCTAAAAGGGGACAAGGACTTAAATAGTCCAAGAGAATTATCAGTCAAAGCTGAGAAGGAACTGGCTCTAGCAGAAATGAAACTATGAGAAGCACATGTGGATTGTGTGAATCCAGAACTTAAGTGCATTCTTGTCATACTCCCCTCCAGATACTCCCCCACAGGGATTTTGATGCAGAGGGAAGATATTATATTGGAATGGATATTTCTATCACATAAACCAAGTAAGAAGTTAAAGACTTATGTGGAAAAGATGTCTGGTTTGATTCAAAAAGGAAAATTAAGAGTTCGTCATTGACAGGAATGGACCCAGTAGAAATTGTAGTACCTTTAACTAATGAAGAAATTTCCTCAATTATGGAAAAATAATGAATACTGACAAAGAGCCTGCAGTAACTTTTTGGGAGAGATTAACAACTGTTATCCCAAAAGCACGAGAATAGAACTCATGAAGAGAACTGAGTGGGTCCTTCTTCACACTGTACAGCAAAAGCCAATTTCTGGAATCCTCACATTCTATACTGATGCAAATAAATCAGGGAAAGCAGGATACAAATCAGGAGACTTAAGTAAAGTGGTTCAAAGTCCATACAACAACAAAAAGCAGAACTGTATGCCATTTTTATGGTACTGATGGACTTCACAGAACCTCTCAATATAGTCACTGACTCAGAGTTGTTTTACATATTGAAACTGCTGAATTTATTCCTGATAATACAGAATTAACCTCACTACTCACACAATTACAGGAAATCATCAGAAATAGGGAACATCCTATATATAACACACATAACATCCCATAAGGGTCTGCCAGGATCTCTAGCACAAGGTAATGATGAGAGTGAATAGTTACTAATAGGTAATGTGCTAGAAGCCTCAGAATTTGATAAGAAACACCATGTAAATAGCAAGGGTTTGAAGAAGGATTCCTTCATCACTTGGCAACAAGTCAAGGAAATTGTAAGAAAATGTTCTACTTGTTCTTTCTATAACCAAACTCTAAAAGGTATACAAAGAAATGAAATTTGGCAGATGGATGTGTTTCATTTCACAGAATTTGGAAGATTAAAATATGTATACCATACCATTGACACTTATTCAGGATTTCAATGGGCAACTCCTATGAGTTCTAAAAAGGCTGATTCTGTGATTACACACCTATTAGAAGTTATGGCCATCATGGGAATACTTGTACAAATTAAGACTGACAATGCCCAGCATATATCTCAAATAAAATGAGACAGTTTTTTGCTTATTACAATATAAAGCATGTTACAGGTATACCACACAATCCCACAGGCCAAGCAGTCATAGAAAGATCCAATCTAACTTTAAAGGATATGCTAAATAAATAGTAACAGGTAACAATGACTCCTAGAAATAGATTGCATAATGCTTTATTAACCTTGAATTTTCTCAATGCTAATGAGAAAGGAACAATTGTGGAGAGACACTGGACAACAGAAAAAACTTCTGAGCTAAACCAACCAGTTTATTTCAAAGATGTGTTGACCTCAGAATGGAAACCAGGATATGTCCTATGTTGGGGAAGGGGTTTTGCTTTTGTCTCTACAGGAGAAGAAAAGCTATGGGTAAAAAACAAAATTAATAAAAATTTGATATGAACAGGAGAAACCCATTGAGGAGAAGTAAAAGCTCATCCACTGGTGTGACATCTCTACAAGTTGTAAGAAAAATTTAACAAACAAGGGTTGGGGTAGGGTTCTGTTTTCTTTCTTTACAGGATAATAGAAATACCCATCTTTCAGAAATCATAAGGCCTTGGATATCCAGACGTCTATAGCAGAAAGAAAGAATCTATTCGTACCTCTACAGGGTACTATCTCACTGCCTAACATCAATATCTCTTTAACTCTAGAATAGTTGTGGTCCCAATTCAATTATAAATCAAGCTGGCTTTGGAGTTGGAATGTGGCTCTCTCCTTCTCTAAACCCAAGCATATTACTAAAAGAAAAATCAGGAGATTCTGTCTCATATTAAAAGAGCCAACTGGTGTGAGACAGAAGAAAACTAATAATTTAGGGACCATTATAGTCCAGATTCTATTTCTTTCTATGCTTTTACCCACCTTTGAAGAATTCTTTCTCTTTCCAGTATAAATCCAAAATTTTCCATCTTGATATTGAAAATGTTCAAGTTTTCCACAGTAAATAATAAGTCTTTCCAATAGCAATCTCTGAAGTCTCCAGAAGGAACATGGAGTCCCATAACAACTACCTAGTCCAGAATGATGCCATGGTATTTAGAACATTACTCAATGATCAACCTTGGACTGAAAACTCTCCAAGACAGTTCCATGATAACATGGTTCATCATACTACACTTCTGGCCAGAATCTCAGACAACCTTACCCATTACTCTAAGACTCGTTGTAGAATCTATAGTTAGTCCAATTGAGACCTAACTATCTGAGCTTTCTTAGAGGACCCCACAGAGATATCATCACCCCCTAAACAGCAGGAAGCTATTCTAAGAAAATGACGCCCTTTCTCCCAAAGGTTTCATGTTTCTCAGGGTTATGGATAATGGTTATAAGGTTGGGGGTGGAAGAAAATATTGGACTCAGTATTCTCCTTAAGAAAAGAAAAAGGGGAATGGATAAGTATAGGATATTTTAAGGTAGATTATTGTATATACTAGTAAACTAATTAAGTAATATATCAGCCTTAGATAATTTGCACGGTTATGAATTCTTGTATATTGATACAAATGTAAACTATTTTTTATATTTCTATTTAAGAGAATTTGTATATTGATACAAATACAGAACTATATTTGTTATAATGTACATATATTTCTACTCTTATTTGAAATATTTTGTATAGATACAAATGCAAACTTATACTTGTCATATTGTATGTATGTTCTACCTCTGTTTAGGATATTCTGTATATTGATATATATTTAAGATTATTGTCATATTGCATATTGCACTATACATTCCTACCTCTATTTAAGCTATATTGTGTATTGTCACAATTTTGAGGTCATTGTCCTTTTACCATACATATGCTTACAGATTATTTACATGAAGCCTTAGTCCTTAGGTTATTTCGATAGAAAAGACTTAAAGATTTATAGTCACCTATGCTTGTCATGTCTACAGTTATGTTAGTTAGGTTGTCCAGATTTAAGATACATAGGTGAGATGGACAGATAGCTGTAGATTTAACAGTCTTATTAAATAAGAAACACAGAGCCAAATGCAGAGTTAAAAGCCCAAGGGGTCAGAGCAGTAGCTAAGAGCCAAGACTAAAACCACCTTCTGGTAGTCTTCAAACACTTCATAGACCTAGAGAATATGGTATTTAAATAACTTAGAATTCTGTTGATGTGAGATATGATTGCTCCTGGCAGCACCAATTTGATGCTAAAAGAATGTTGGGCTTCTAAGACATTTCTGTTTAGAAGTTTGTTTTCTTCTTGGCACAAAATGGCCTACTGGGCAAAGAACTGCCCCTGCCTCGACTGCTGACAGTACGAATGCTGTTCTTTCTGGATAAGCAGGACACAAGGAAAAGTGACTACTGAACTCTGCCGAGACAGAGTAAGATGGTCTTTCAAAATTTCTGCTTCTAAAAATGGTCTGTCATATACTCTAGGCCTGTAGCCAATTTTAATGCACCAATGATGCTGAGAAACTTTAGGTGACTGTCCAGGCTGCCTTGTGTCTCTGTCTACTCTTGCAAGATTCCCGAGAATTGCTTGTGTCCATCTCCCATTTCTTATCAGGTATTATTGTATTCCTTCTGAGGTCTTTGATCTGAGTTACAGTTCCAATCTTCTTGTATCTTAGCTAGAACACATTAAGTATTAGACTCAGGTTCTTCAGGATAGGACACTTTTATCTCTGTAACATGCCATTTACCTATGCTCTAGACTTCTCTGGATTTTAGTATGTGTCTCTTGTTTGATGTTGCTCTTGTTGGTTGTAGTTCCATTTGTTTATATTATTACCCTTTATTTTTCCTTAATGATTATTCGTATTGTATATAGTTTTGTGTTAGGTTAGAACTTTCTTTCTTAGAAAAAAGGGGAGATGTAGGAGTGGTTTTCTGTGCCTTACCCTGAAGCACCACCCTTAGTGAGGCAGCAGGTAATTGCTAGGTACCTGCCCCCCTGGGCATGGCCCAGATGGGGACCCCTTAAGACTTGGGATGACATATGTGCTCGCTCTTTTTGAGACCCTGTGGTCTTGGATGCTGGTGCGGATCAGGACAGAGCTCTCCAGAGAGCAGCCCTGGACCAGGCTTCAATCTTTATTTTCTGTACTGTGAGTTTCCTGTATTGTGAGTTAATCCCCCAATAAATTGCTATAATCATTAAGCTATTTCCATGGAGTGCATTGGTAGCTATTTAATCGCATTACTCTAACCACATTACAAATGCATGAAGCGCCAGGTGGTGGTGGCACACACCTTTAATCTCAGCACTTGGGAGTTTGAGGCCAGCCTGGTCTACAGAGTGAGTTCCAAGACATCCAGGGCTACAAAGTGAAACCCTGTATCAAAAAACAAAACAAAACAAAAACACCACAAAAACAAAACAAACAAACAAAAACCCCAAACAAAACAAATGCATAAAGCAAGGAATGGAGAAAAACTGTTGACATAAGAAACTTCAGAAGTGGAGTCTTGCTGGGCAGTGGCACTCAGGAGGCAGAGGCAGGTAAATCTATGTGAGTTCGAGGCCAGCCTGGTCTACAAAGTGAGTTCCAAGGCAGGCTCCAAAAGCTACACAGAGAAACCCTGTCTCGAAAAACAAAAACAAAAAAAAATTAAAAGAAGAGGAGGAGGACGAGGAGGACGAGGAGGGAGGAGGAGTCTTAAGACTAAGGGCAAAAGGAAGTTCTGAACTCAAGTTGACAAAGTTGTTTCCTACAGGATATAAGTTAACAATTCTGGCATTACCATGCATGTGTACTGTAAACGAGTAATTAAATAAATGTAGGAGCTAGGTTTCTCATTGTTGGAATGGAAATCTATAGATCAGCAAAGAGAAAAAAGGGAATGATCCATGTCATAATGGATTAGAGTTGGAAACATAAGGAAGGACTCATGTGTCAAAATAAATACAGCTGTCTGCTTAGAACTATTTATAGATTTGTATATACACAGGCTAGAGTACATTACAAAACTATTTTCAATCCATCAGCTAAGAGTGCCTAAAAGAAAGATGACACTCCAACAGCAAAGCTGTCACTCAGGTCTTGGTTTGTAATATTGCTCTCCCCTTCAAAAAGAATTAAAGCTTCTTGAAGAAATGGCTGATTCTAAGACTGAGAAAAGAAACACAGATGAGCAGGGAATATTTCACAGTGTTATAAGGCAAAGAAGTCACAAATCATCTACAAAGCGAAATCAGAAACAAAACAGCACCAATGGGAGAATTTCACAGGAGAACAGGAACCAAACGAAGAGACTTCCTTTCAATGGTCATAGCTAGAAAAAGTTAAACAGATATAAGATTCAAACTAGAAGATAAATACCTATTAGTCCACAGTGATACAGTACAACAGTAGAATATACATGCTTTTCAATGACAGATTATCATTTTCTTAGGTTTCTATTGCTGTGAAAAGACAGTATGACCATGGCAACTCTTATAATTGGGGGGGCTTGATTACAGTTTCAGAGATTCAGTCCATTATCATCATAATGGCAGCATGGCAGTGGGCAGGCAGATGTGGGGCTGGAAGAACAGCTGAGAGTCCTACGTCTTGCAGGCAACAAGAAGTTGACTGACAGTCACACTGAGGGAAGCTTGAGCAAAAGAGATCTCAAAGCCCTCTCCCGCATTGATACACTTCCTCCACCAAGTCCATACCCACCCCAACAAAGCCACACCTCCTAATAATGCCACTTCCTATGAGACTATTGTAAGGAGTCTGTCCTTAATTATGTCACCATCCTGCGACGGGGTCCCAACCTAAAAAGTGGGTAGGCCCTCTGTGCGTCCCCCTTCTTCTCTTTCCACTCTCTCCTTCCGTCTGTCCTCTCTCTCTCTCCCTCACCCCCCAATAAAGCCCTAAAAAGGTAACTATGGCTTGTGATTCTTCTGATCAGCACTCTCCTCCGCTGGCATGGCCGCTGCGGACGGCGACCAGCCACGAGGAGCAGCGCACCGTTTAACCAACAACTATGGGGCCAATTACACTCAAATTACCACAATCATATTCAGAGCCATAATAAAAATGCAATACATTTAAAGGATTTAAGTGATATAAAATATTTTTTGTTCACCATGAAATTTAATGATAAGCTAATAAAAGAAACAATAAGAGAAATCTTTGGGATTTGTTTTTAATTAATTAATGAGAGGGTATAGTGTGTGTATACAGTGGGGTGGCAGGGGGTTGTGAACGTTTTTGGCAAAAAAATAAAAAGCTTTTGTAAAGCAAGGGGAAATAATGATGGGTTCCTACAGCCTGGTAGTCTAGGAGAATATAAACATTCTCTCCAATAATGCAGAACTATTCTGACCCCACCTCTAACTGGGGTACTATAGTTCAGCTCTGAGAAAAGAACATAAAGTCTTAGTGTAGATCTCAGACAGGTTAAGAGCAAATTCTTCAACAAGACTTCCATACTTCTAAAAACAGTTCCAACCCCTGGGGTAGGGGTCTTTAAGACCATCTGTGTTTCTAACTGGCCACAAATTTGTTGAATCCCCATAGTTCCCCTTAAGGGTTCAATAATTCACTAGAACAACTCAAGAACATAATACAGCTATTCCAGTTGTATTATAAAAAATAGGCCAGGCGGTGGTGGTGCACACCTTTAACCCCAGCACTCAGGAGGCAGAGGCAGGTGGATCTCTGTGAGTTCAAGGCCAGCCTGGGCTACAGAGTGAGTTCCAGGAAAGGTGCCAAAGGTACACAGAGAAACCCTGTCTCAAAAAACCAAACCAAACCAAACCAAACATATGTGTGTGTGTGTGTGTGTGTGTGTGTGTGACACACACATACGTACATACATACATACCAGGGGGAGGGTTAGATCTGTGAGGGAAAACAGAGCTGCTGTGCCTGCTCTGTGGAGTAAGGGAGTATCACACTATCAGCACATAAATGTGTTTACAAATCAGGAAGCTCTACTGAGCTTTTGAGTCAGAGTTTTTTGTTTTTAAACTGGGATTTCATTACATAGTCAACTCAATCTGGAGGCCTAGTCTCCTTCCTGGAGTTCAGGTTGGCTCAAAGTCCCACCCTGTAACCACTCTGGTGACCACCCCTCAGCCTGAAACTACCTTAGAGGTTCACCATGAGTCACCACTTTAACAAAACAAGCACTCCTGTGCCAGGAATTTATTTTAGTATATTACAGATGCCAAAGTCTAACAGAATATTTGCATACCTATTTTTATTGTGAGTCTCTCCTTTTCAAATACTTATTTTACATTAAAAAGTCCAGAAGGTTACTGAAATTTATGATAGAATAAAAACATCAGTTTAAATTAGACTTATCTTGAGGAAAATTAGCATGTTAGGATATTAATGCTTTAAAGAAAAGAGAGAAAATCCAGCAGCCTAGTAAACAGGTTTTTTGGACTTTAGCAAGCAATTTACTGGGTGGAGAAGAGGTTCAAAGACAAGTAATTGTAAGTTATAATCAAACAACAATCACAAACAAAACAGTAACAGCCAGCTGACCTTGACTCAGCTGCTTCTCCTACAGTCCGGTTATAAAGGAACACAATTACATAGCAAGAACCCGTGCAGAAAGCAAGAGTAACAGTGTTACCCTCCAAAGCTGTCCACATAATTACTTCCAATCAATACCCTTTCCCGCCTCACTAAAGGTCAACATTATCTCCATTTTGAGGATAAATACTTCCTCACTTTAGCTTTACTAAGTATGCATCTATAGAACAAGTTCTAGGACAGCCAGGACTACAAAAAGAGACTGTCCTCCCAATCCCAAAGTGCATTCTAATAATGATATAAAATTCACTCTTTTGGCAAGTGCCATGACAGATTGAGAGGGGCAAAGAGACCCAAGTGAAGACCCAGGGCCGAGTGCCTTGGGCTCAGAGGAGGAAGCAGGTTTCTGCCCTACGCCTTATGGCACCGAGCAGACAGGCACTATTACGGAGAGCAAATGCATGGTGTAATATGGGAAAGAGAGAGACAGACAGAATGATTCATTTCCTGTGGACAGAGGCATATCTGAAGAGGTGAAAGCAGTGAGGAGCTGGCTGAAGTGGGTGGCTTGATTGTCACCGAGGGCCATTGTGATGTCTGGACCTGGGCTGCTGGGGCCCATGTCTGGATTCATGGCCCTGTTGCAGCCATGGTCTGTGTTAATGTCCATGGCTCCTGATACCACTGAAGGCCGAGAGGACTGGCTTCAACACTGGGGTGAACTGGTCCTGTCCCTCACTGGCTGAAACACTCAGGAGAAAGAATCCTACACCTTACCTGGGCACCACAGCAGAGCTGACCCCGTCGATGGGTGAGGGGGCGGGACCCATAGGTGAGGGGCCTAGAGACCGTGAGCATGGGAGATTTGGAGATCTGGCCCCACCCCTCCTCATATGCCATATGGTGGAATGGGCAAGAGGTGGGGGGTGGGGAGATGCCCCCTTGCCCATCTACAGCTGAAGCACGTAGGAGAGCTTCCCCTGCACTTCACCTGGGCAACACAATAGAGCCAACCCTGCTGGCGGAGGTATGGGTGAGCCAGCCCCAAAGCTGTGAGAATGGGAGAGCTGTGGCTCCTTAGTCTCCCTAGCACCAGCTTCGACAGATGAGGGAGCTGACTCTCCCCCATACCAGCTGTAGCACATAGTAAAGTGGACCTTGCACCTCGCCTGGGCAGCACAGTATGGTTGCCTGTATTGATAGGGGTAGGGTAGGGGTGAACTGCTCCAAGAACATGAGCATAGAAGACCTGGCCCCACCCTCATCTGCCATATGGTGGTGTGGGTGGGAGGAGAGATGCCCTCCCCCAACCTTGTCCCTCAGTGCTTGTGGCAGGTGGGAGAGCTGGCCCTGAGGTCACAAGAACTGGAGAGCTGTCCCTGTCTCTCACAGCTGCAGCACAAAGGAGAGTGGCCCCTATATCTTGCCTGGGCAACACAGTAGAGCTGGCCCTGAAGGTGTAGGTGTGGGAGAGTGGATCCTGAGGGTGTGAAAGTAGGAGAACTGGCCCCGCCCCTTGCTCAGCACTGCAAGGGGTGAACTAGCCAGGACAATGCTGGAGAGCCCACCCTGGTGGTGAAGGCGGGGGAGAGTTGGCAGGCTGGCCAACCCTGCAACTACGCAGACCCAGAACCAGGGTTATGAGTTGACCTGCCCCAACATCCACCCCATCTATGATCTTCTGAAGCACGTGAAGACCCAAAAGTCTTCATGTGCAACAACAGGATATCCAAGAGGAGTCCCAGTGAGGGCCCAGCATCAACAGTGTAGCAGAAACCAGAGGATCCGAACCAGACCAATGACTCTTGGCAAAGAACACTTGAATGTACTGCTGTGGGATGTTCTGTATGGCAAATGTGTTGCTAATAAAACACTGATTGGCCAGTGGCTAGGCAGGAAGTATAGGCAGGACTAACAGAGAATAAAAAGAGCAGGAAGGTGGAAGGAGACGCTGCCAGATGCTGCCAGCCACTGCCAGGACAAGCAGCCTGTAAAGATGCCGGTAAGCCACGAGCCATGTGGCAAGGAACAGAATTATAGAAATGGATTAATTTAAGATATAAGGACAGTCAGCAAGAAGCCTGCCACGGCCATACAGTTTGAAAGCAATATAAGTCTCTGTGTTTACTTGGTTGGGTCTGAGCGGCTGTGGGACTGGCAGGTGAAAGAGATTTATCCTGACCATGGGCCAGGCAGGAAAACTTAAGCTACAATGTACAGATATATGGATAAAAGGATTTACTTCGTGACTCACTGTGTCACACTACAGCTTCCATGATGAGATTTTCTTCCGTTTTCTCTTCTTTTTTTCTCTTAAATTTTATTTATTTTGTGGGGGAGGTTGCAAGGGCAGAGGGTGGTTGCAAAGGGATGGGAAACAAATGAGATCCAGATGCATGATTTGAAAGACACAAATATAAATAAAAAGAAAGTTTAATAAAATAAAAAAATTCACCGGGAGGTGGTGGCGCACGCCTTTAATCCCAGCACTCTGGAGGCAGAAGCAGGCGGATCTCTGTGAGTCTGAGGCCAGCCTGGTCTACAGAGTGAGTTCCAGGACAGGCTCCAAAAGCTACACAGAGAAACCCTGTCTTGAAAAACAAAACAAACAAACAAAAACAAAACAAAAATTCACTCTTTTACAACTCTGCCTGTTACAGTATTCATTCTTTAATACCCTCTACTTCTGGCAACCACCAAACTCCTTTCTGTTCCTAAGGAATGCCTGTTCTGGACATGTCATAGAAATAGAATTATTTAAGAAATGGCCTTTTGTGTTCTAGTTTGTCCATTTTTCAACTTTATGTAAAAAAAAAAAAAGTCAACCTTTTTGCAAAATGGCTCTACCAATTTACACTCCCACCGCCTCGACCCCCCCCCCCCCCCCCCCCCCCCCCCCTCCCCGCGCGCGCGCACATGCGCGCGTGCGCGCACACACACACACACACCCCTGACCAGTATTCATAGTCATAGAAGAAAACCATCTTGTGACTTTATTTTTAATTTCACAATTACTAATGAAATTAATGTATCTTTTCATATATAACTTTAGCTATTTTTTGTAGTGGGTAGCCACTCCAGCTTTGGTCTGGAAGTTCCAACCCCCATTGAGGCTTCCATAACTATCACGCCTACAAGGCGGGGCCAAGTATTAGATTCAGGTTCTTTAGGATAGGACACCTTTTGGAATGATCTTTGTAACATGCCATTTACCTATGCTCTATATATCTCTGGATTTTAGTATGTGCTTTTTGCTTGATATTGTTTGCACTGATTGTAGTTCCATCTTATCTAGGTCATTATCCTTCATTACTCCTGGACAATATTTGATAACCATTCCTTTATATATAATCTTGTATTAAGTTAGAACCTTCTTATTTAGACAAAAA
>CABHPH010135458.1:0-27483 GCA_902168325.1 Peromyscus nudipes
CAGATCTATAGTGATTGGTCACATGACTTTAATCCCAGCACTCAGGAGGCAGAAGCAGGCAGATCTCTTGAGCTCTAGGCTGGCCAGGGCTACATAGTGAGATGCTGTCTCAAGAACTTAAAGTGGGGGAAAGATGACTTAATGTTTAAGAGCACTGGCTGCTCTTCCAGAGGACCTGGGTTCAATTCCAAGAACCCATATGGTGGTTCACAGCTGTCTGTAACTCAGTCCCAGGGGATCCCACACTATCTTCTGTCTTCCAGGGACACTACATATGGTACGAAGACATTCAGGTAAACACTCATTTAAAAAATAAAACAAAAAAAAAGCTGGATGTGCTGGCACATGCTTTTAATCCAAGCACATGGAGACCAGAGGCAGGTGGATCTCTGAGTTGGAGGCTCGCCTTGTCTATGTAGTGAGTTTCAGGCCAACCAAGGCTACATAGTAAGACCGTCTCAAAAAACCAAAACAAAATTAAAAAAGGATTAAAAAGTATAGTGATCAGATTGAAGTTTATAAGGAAACAATAACAGTCAACAGGGTGGTCATTGAATAATCTACAACGTAACCACATTTGCTGTCTTAGGGACTAAGCGGTAAGGCCCATGGAGAGTAGACCTGACTGGTGTGACCACTGAAGAGTGGGTAATAATGGGCTTCCAGGCAATCCAAGCACATGTCTGTTAAACTTCAAGGAGGCTAAGAATTAGCAGAAGGAAAATACGGTGGTTCATGCTTGAAACTCCAGCAAATAAAAGAAATGCTATAAGTATCATCTTTGGGTTTTATAAAATTATAGTGTGTTAGGAGGAACATCCAAAGATGAACTGAGTACACTGCCCATCAGAGAGTTTTCCCAGTGGCAGTGACTCCCCTTTGTCGATGCATCCGCTTTTTCAGGTGAACCAACAAACATTCTGGGTTTAGGGTTTTGTCTTTTTGACAGAGCCTTACTATGTAACCCTGGCTGAGATTAAAAGAATATTTTCCTAACTGCATTTCACTTGGAAACCTGACCCATAAGAAAGCATGTACAAGTCTGTGTACCACCAGAAGATGGCATCGGATACTTGGGACTAGAGACAGAAAGTTGGAAGCTGCAGTGTGGGTGGGTGCTGGTAATTGAACCTTATGACTTCAGTTCAGATTTCTTTTGTAGTACTCCATCAGTGTGGTTAATACTTCTGCTTTATTCCCTAATTTTAGGGTATTGGTCAAGGTTCTGTGTGTGTGTGTGTGTGTAAGTGTGAGTGAGTGAGACTCTCATGTAGTCTGGGTGGCCTTGAACTTGCTGTGTAGCTGAAAAGGACTTGAACTTTGATCCTTCTGCCTCTACCTTCTGAGTACTGGGATTACAAGGTAGCCACCACCATAACTGGTTTCTGTGGTGCTGGGAAATAAAACCAGGGTTCCAAGTGTATGGGGTAAACAGCCCTGTACCAGCTGATCCACATCCCCAGCCTCTAAGGTTCAGTCAGCCATTGACCTTGTTCATTCCCTGACTCCACCACGGTCTACCTGTTTCTGTGCTAGGACATCAAAAATGTATGTTTAAGTGCTTAGTATGTAACAAGAATGGTCCCGGCACATCTGTGCTGGATGTGGGTTTTAGCCTGCTCTCAGAACTACCGAGTCCGTCATCAGATAATGGGCACCCCAGATTCAGAGGCGAGTCAGGTAGGGGTTACCATACAATTCATGAATCAAGTGAACTTTCAAATCAACTTACTTGGTTATCTTCACCTGCCACAGTTCCCTCAACTTGAAAAGCTTCTTCACGTTCTCTTTCCTCTTCCTCAACTTGAAAAGCTTCTTCACGTTCTCTTTCCTCTTCCTCCAGATCTCTATCTCTGTTAACAGTGCCATAGTCACCCTAACTCTACACCAGTGGTTCTCAACCTTCCTGATGCTACGACCCTATAATACGTTCCTCATGTTGGGGTGACCCCAACCATAACTATTTTTGTTGCTGGTTCATAACTGTAATTTTGCTACCGTTATGAATCAATGCAAACATCTGTGTTTTCTGATGGCCTTAGGTGACCCCTGTGAAAGGGTCTTCAGCCCGAGCTTGAGAACTGCCCTAAGCCTCAGCAGTCTTGAATCCTTACCTTTATTAGTCAGGAGAGCCGGTGGAGCTTTCCTTCAGTCACCACTATTAATCCAGGCTTTCTTCTCTGGTCCCTGGGCTGTTCTATTCCTCTTGTAATTGGATCTCTGCTTCCAGCTCTTCTCTCTCCAAGGGGATTCATACTGCCCAGATGCAAAATGCAATCATCACTTGTGCCACTGGTCCAAAATTTTCAGTAATTCCCTCTTAACCGCATAATTAGGTGTTATTCCACAATCTATGGGCACCCATTCTCGCCCAGTCTCTTTGATTTATGGGATGGAAAATGCCAGGACGCCTAGCCACTTTGCCCCCTTTTGTTGATATCACCTAGTGCTCTTTCAGCTCAGTAATGGCCGTGCGCCTGAAATGTGCCTGACATCTTCCATGAAGCCCCTGGTCAACAGTCGTCTCTCCTTCCACGCACAGCCCTTAATCAGTTTGTGGACACCGCTACTGGTGGGCTTCAGTGTGTATCACTGCTATTTACAGCCTCGATTGCTTTTTATCTTTTTTAGCTAAATGGATCACACCGAGAGCTCGTGGGCTAAGGGCCCGGTCTTCCTTCGCTTTAATAACTACATAATAAATAGAAATAGTGTTTTCCATACATAGGCTATCCATGGAGCCTGGCTCAAATAGAATAGACTAGAATAGATTAGATCTTGGGCGCCAGAACTGTGCAATCACAGGGCAAGTGAGGATAGCCCAGCTGGGAAATCTCTGCACTGTCGGTGCTTATTTGCGTTACCAAGCTTCCAGGAGCGAGTGGAGGGAGCGGGTCGCTGCCAAATCAAGTGTTCTTTTGGCCCTCGGCAGCCGCCGTCCGCAGTGCGATGCGCCCTAAAGCCCTTCGCTTGGACGTGACCCATAACCTGGGCGCTGGGCACAGGTGGGTTTCCCCCCGCGGGTCCGGGCCCCGGAGCACCGCTCTTCCCACGGATGTCAACGGGGAGCTCGCCAGTCGCCGAGACCCCGCCCGGGCCGCCGCGCCTCTGGAGCACCCAGTACGAACCCCTCCGACTGGACCCGGTCCCGCTCCCCGTGCCACGCCGGGTCCCCAGCCCCGCCAAGGTCCAAAAGCGCTGCGGGCGCCTGCTCCTCCACCCTGGCCCTGACCTGGCCCGGCCGGGAGCCCTGGCCTTTCCTAACTGACCGTGGAGTGCCTCCTAGGGCTGTCGGCGGGCGAGAAGCTGTGTTGACCTTTCCCTAGGGACTGGACTGCCAAGGGTAGCTGGCGCCCAGGTCGTGGTTCCCCGACCCCATCCCACCCGTCCACTACCCCAGCCCTTCTGACCCTAGCGGGGGCTTTTTAGAAACTGATGCCTCAGAGCAAACTGTATGGAAAGCAGATTTTCCCTGTTCCTTCAGTCAGTGGTTTAAACATGTCATGGCATTTTTGCTTAAATCAATATCGTGGTTAAAAGCACGGGGTTTACATTGCGGCTTAGCCGGTTGTTTTCTGTGCAGAATGGGGATAACAGTTTATAGAACTCTGGAGGGGAACTAATGAGTTGTACCTGTCGCGCTGTTGGTGATCGCTGCTCTTCTGTACCGGATGGCTCAGACCAGCAGGCGGCACTGGTGACGGAATGGTATGGTTTGCTGGTCAAAAGACAAGAGAAGCAGAGCTTCAAGTGTTTAGAAGTTCCCAGAAAAATCTTAGCTTAACTGACAGCTTTAAGCTTTCTTCAAGCTGGAAAGAACAGTAGAGATTAAGTAATATTATCTCCTGTTTTTAATAGATGATCTGCCCTGACTGGCTTGCTCAAGCAGATCACAGTAGGCTCTAAGTTCCCCCCTTTACCTTTTTGCCCTTTTGAGAGCCTGTGAGGATGAGACCCTGAATGTACATTAGAAGTGGAAATCACAGAATGAATGCGGTGTGGTGGTTCACACCTGTAATCCCAGCACTTGAGAATTAGAGGCAAGAGAATCAATACTTCAAGATTATTCTCAGTTACATAGCAAGTTTGAAGCTAGTCTGGGTTATGTGAGACCATGCCCCACACCAAAGGAAAGAAATAGGAAAGAAACCAGGATGGCTCTGTGGGTAGCGGCAGCAGCATACCGTTCTTACAAGAGGATTAGGGGTGGGTTCCCATACCCACATGGTAGCTCACAACTGTGTAACTCCTGTTCCAGGGGATCCAACACTCTCTTCTGACCTCTGAAGGCATTAGGTACCCACGTGTTGCACAGACATACATGCAGGCAAAACACTCATACACATGAAATAAACATAAATATTTAAAAGATGACACAAAACAAAAGTGAAATGAGTATTTACATTCATCCGATCATTCATCCATCCATTCATTCATTCATTCATTGATACCAAGCACTTTCTCTGTATTAATCATAGGTTTTAGCAGTAGTTAGAACACAGTGAGACTGTTTGGACAAGCTTTTATGAAGCTTACCTGTTAGTGGAAGAGACTGACAATATGGCTGTAAATAAATAAATTGTTAGAAAGAGAACAAGTGAGACTGTTTGGACAAGCTTTTATGAAGCTTACCTGTTAGTGGAAGAGACTGACAGTGTGGCTATAAATAAATAAATTGTTAGAAAGAGAACAAGTGAGATCGTTTGGGGTTGGGCAGGTCACCTCTGAAGATACTGGATGCTCACCCAGAAAGATTTATAAAAAGCTAGCTATGCATAGAGCGAAGGAAGAGCATTAGGTATATGGGAAGCAGGATTTGCAAAGGCTCCGGTGTAGGCAGAGGCCCTGAGATGAAAAAAGACTTGTGTGGCTGGGGAATAATACCTAGGGAGAAAACTAGGAAGATGTAGCAGTGAGCTGAAGCCTGAGGTTTGTCTCCATGTGCTAGGTCACTTATTTCATGATGGAATGCCAATATCCTATTTTTTGAGTTCAGTGCCTCTTCGATGTGGAAAATGAATTAGATGATGCCATGGGTAGCAAGGAGAGTATCATTTGGAGACTTTTGTAGTAATATGGGTGAGAGACTATGGTACCTTCAAATAGGCTAGTGGCATTGGCTGTAGAAAAAGGACATTAAAACCAGGGAGATGAAATGATGGATTAGAAATGGGAGGAGAGACCAAGGGTGATTTTCAGGTTTCTGGGCTGAGAGCTTGGGTAGGTAGAAGTACCATTTATCATGGTGAAGAAAGCTGAATGAAGAACAGAGGATTGTGGAGGGACATAGTAGGACAGAAAATTCTGTTGTAGCTAGGCTACCTTAGGTATCTTTGCTGTATTTGTGAGTGTTTTTTTTTTAGATAAGGTCTTACTATATATGTAACTCAAGCTTTCCTGAATTTATGATCCTAATGCTTCAGCCTCTTGAGTGCTAGGATTATAGATGTGCATCACAAGTAGAAAAGTTCAATTAGCAGTTTAAAATAGAAATTGGTGCTCCAAGGACAAATGTATGTCAATAACATAAATATGGGGTTCATTGGATCATAAACAATATTTAAAGCCACAGAAATCAGGCAAAGTCACTGAGAAATTAGCTAGTTTGATGGCTGTTACCATTAGGCCTGTGGTAACTAGTGTGATTAAACCTTGGGAGTTTAGAGAATTCAATTTTAGCAATTGTATAAATAAATGAACTGTCCTTAACTCCACAGATGATCTGGTTTTTCTCATTCTGCATTTGTTGAAATACTTCATCTTGTGAAGAAGAGAGACAATACCTGTGTCCGCAGATGCTCCCTGGTTCTCTGGCCCTAAGATTTTTGGTCTCTATTTTCAGTGAGACAAGGACCATATATGTTTTCTGCAACCTTCAGAACAGACCATGAAGTTGAAGGAACTTGAGAGGCCAGCTGTCCAAACATGGAGCCCAGCCAGCCAGTACCCTGTGTATCTGGCCACAGGTATGATGGTAATTTGGATTAGGAGCTGCTGGAAGTTGTATGTCAAAGGAGAACTTAGTATCTAGACCACTTTAGTGAACATGGGTGGAAGCTGTAGGATTGTCAGGTGGGGTCCCTGGTAACCACCTTGGACCATGGCTTACGGATGACCTCTCATGCTTTCCTTGGGGTTAGTTCTTGAGGAAGGCTATCCTAACTCTCTCCTGCTGTTTGCTTTCTACTCCCTGCCGTATTCATGAACTAAATCCACGCATATATTGTTCATTTGCTGCCTCTTCCTTTCTTTTCTTGTGACTAGGAACATCTGCCCAGCAACTAGATGCTTCATTTAGCACAAATGCCACCCTGGAAATATTTGAGGTTGATTTCAGGGCCTCTTCTCTGGACTTGAAACACAAAGGAATTCTTTCTGTCTCAAGCAGGTACTATGTGGGACTGTGGGTGGGTTTTCAGGTCAGACCCGGATGAATATACTAATAGAGGTCCTGGGGGTGGAGTGTACAACTCAGGGATCACCATGCGATAAGTCTGGGGAATAGGAGTTCTGTTGAGTCTCAGAGGAGCGAATTCTGTGCAAAAGGATTTGAAAACCAACCATTTTCACCTTACCAGTCAGCAGCAGCAACAATAATATCAGGCAGGATGCAGGTAATAGAGCTACCCTGCACAAGCCAGGACATGCGCACCAGGTCTCTCTTTGAACCCAGGGATATTAACTCCTTCCTCCCTTGGCTTTTGTTCAAACATCAGCATTACACAATGTCATGCTCTTCTGCCAGCAGGGAGGAGAATGATCTCTCCTCATGGCTCTTAGGTGCTGGTTGGGTACTCAGAGTTTTCCTGGCTCTGGCCAGCTGGATGCTCATGGATTTCTTGGGTATATTGTGTAACAGCAATGAAAGGAGGATCATTCACCCTTTATTGGCAGGAATGTCTACAAGAAGTCCTTGTAGAGCTCAGTATGCAAGGCAGTATCATTGGGACCCTGTGTATTTCACTCATTCCTCAGAATAAGCCTAAATTATAAATTCCATTATTTCCATTTTACATGAGTAATGGAAGCCCCAAGAAGCTGGGCTTGGCACTGAAGTATGTTCCTCTCTGAGTGCTAAGTCTGCTTCCTTCTATTATTTCACTGCTTTTGTTTTCTAGACAAGGTCTTGCTAAGACTGGCTTTGAACTCACAATCTTCTCAACTCAGCCTCCTGGGTAGCTAGTGTTACAGGTGTGTGCCATTGTACCTGGCTCTCCACTCCTTTTTAAGGGTTTCGTGAAGATTGTGCTTGTAGTCTGATATAATAATCTGTAAGTTTTTATACCATCAGAAAAAATGTGAATATTCATTATAGTCTACTTCATATTTAATATAAGTAATATACATATATTACCATACTACTGATTATATATATATGTGTGTGTGTGTGTGTATATATATATTTAGACTAAGTATGTAAGTCTTTTTCTTACAGCCCAGTAAATTTTCTTGCCTATTCTAATTTAGAGATTTCTGGTCTTGAAGGCAACCTTCCATCTGATTACTGATGGGCCCCTATTCTTTCTTTGCTTCTGCAAGTCTATCTTATGCATGCTCTCATGGAAAGCACAGTTGTGTTGAGTTGTGCCTAGCTGTGTTGCTAATTAAACTGTGTCATTTTAGTAAGTTACATTGATTGCCCTGAATTTTCTCACTTACTTTTGAAGAAGAGGTCATACAAGATGATGCTAAGAACCTGCTGAGACACGCATCCAGATCTTACACTCAATCTCTCCCAACTTTCTCTGTGGGAGTTTTTCTTTCCCTTTTATCCCTTAAAACTTCCTGGGGGTTGTCAGGGTGGCTCATCAGGAAAAGATGCTTGCTGCAAAAACCTGGCAACTGGAGTTGAGTCCCCAGAACTTCAAGAAGAGCTCCCACCATGCAGGTGGAAGGAGAGAACCAAGTCCTTGGCGTTCCCCTCTGACTTCCACATGAGTGCTGTAGCACATGTACCACACACATACCATGCACAAACACAATATTAATAATAAAGGTTTAAAAGCAAAACCCCTCTGTGGTGGTTTGAATGAAAATGGCCCCATAAGCTCATAGGGAGTGACACTATTAGGCAGTGTAGCCCTTGTTGGAGTAGGTGTGACCTTGTTGGAGGAAGTGTGTCACTGGGGGTGGACTTTGAAGTTTCAAATGGTCAAGCCAGACCCAGTGTCACTCTCTCTTCCTGCTGCCTGCTGATCCAGTTGTAGGACTCTCAGCTGCCTCTCCAGCTTCATGTTTTCCTGCATGCCGCCATGCTCCCCACCATGATGAAAATGGACTAAACCTCTGAACTATAAGCCAGCCCCAGTTAAATGTTTTCTTTATAAGAGTTGCCAGGGTCATGGCATCTCTCCACAGCAGTAGAATACTGTCTAAGACACATCTACTCCCTTCTCTTGTACCTTTTCCTATTAGCAAGATATATTCTTCCAAAATCTCTCTTCCTCTGCCGGCTTTTTTTCTTCACACCCTCAGTCAGATTGGGCCCTGAAGCTGCCCCTTTTTCCCTCAATTTATGATGTTTCTGAGGAATATTCCCTATCTAGAAACATCTGATGGGAAGCAATGTTCTCAAGTACCTGTGAAGGTATCAATAAGGGCCAGCGTAGATTGAAGAGACATCATGGGCAAAAGTTGTGGAATATTACTTTAACTATGTAACGGTATGTTTCATTTGTTTCACCCTGCCTGTCTAAGGCACCCAATTGGTCTAATAAAAAGCTGAATAACCAATAGCTGTGCAGGAAGAGGGATAGACCGAGCTGGTGGGCGGAGAGAATAAGTAGGAGGAGGAATCTAGGAGAGAGAGACACACAGAGTAGGACATACAGAAAGAAAGAAAGGTAAAAAGCCCCAAGGCAAAACATAGATGAAGAGAAACAGGCTAAATTAAGTTAAAGAAAAAAAGCTAGCCAGAAACAAGCATGAGCTAGGCTGAGCATTCATAACTAATAAGAAATCTCAGTGTCACGATTTGGGAGCTGGTCGGTGGCCCAAAAGAAAACCTGCTATAGGTAAAGGCCACCTGGTACAAGCAGGATCAGTACACATCGGCATGTGCACTGAAGAAGCCATGTGTGGTTGTTATACAAATATCACTACGGAAGAAGGGTTTGGGGCAGAATCTTCTTGGGCTATGACAGAATGAGGTTGGAGGTCAATGTGTGACCTGCTGCTCTATTCCTTCAGCTTACATTGAGACTCCAGATCTCTGAATATCTGCAGAATCTCTGTAGGACCCCGTCCTGTAACAACATAGGAGAAAGTGGGTGGTTCATCTGCTCTGAACCTTTATCTCAGTTCTCTGGATACTTGGAGAACAAGGCTTAAAGTGAGAAATCCACGCAGCCTGCTCAAAGGGCAAAGGGATTTATTAAGAAAGGAAAACTCACAGATAGAACAGAGGAATTGTCGAAGGGTCCTGGAAAAGGTGAGGCACAGTCCCACGCTGTTCTTCCGTCTGAGACTGTCCCATGAGGGAGTGAAGAGAGTAGCCTACAGTGTGTCTCAAGTCTTAAGGGTAGCCCCGAGCCATGCCCCAGGGGCAGGTACTTAGGGCAGTTACCTGCTACATCTCTCGGGTGGTGCTTCAAGGTCAGAACAGCTATCCACTACAAAGGTTGGCTTCTCGTTGGGTGCTAAGGGACAATGAACACTAAGCTGGAAAGAAAATCATTCTGTGTGCCTCTCTTAGTGGTTCTGTGCTCAAGACTCCCCTTCCTTCTAGCTGCATCAAAATCATATAGTAGAGAGAATGTGGCCTTTATTGTTTCATAAACCCAGGTTCAAACCTCAGTTCTGCTGTTTACTGTCTTCTTGGGCATAGAATCCAACTTTTCCCACGATTTTCTCCACTATTAATTCAGGACATAAGGTAGAAATAGTAATGCCTGTGCCTGTCAGGCATTCAGAAGAGTGTGTTGCCTCTCCAGTGGCCCCGTCCATCCCGCTGCCATTCTACAGTGAGGGCCTGCTTTCTCCATTCTGCCTCTTAAAGAGATTGGATTCTCCTGGCTCATTTGCTCCGGATATGGACAAACTCTTTTTCACTTTAGTTAACTGTTATGAAGTTGGGATTTTTCAAAAGGAACTCAATTAAATGAGAGCAAAATCTAAAATGAAGACGTGAATCAAACCACATTAGGGAGAGTTTATGCAGCAGGTGTTTGTAATCATGAGATGCTAAGTGCTGCTCTCAGATCAGCTTAGCTGGTCCAGCCTCTCGATCATGAGGCTTCAGCTCATTCTCATCCTCACCCCTTTTGTTTCGCCGGAAACAGCTGTGATCCGATTGCTAGGGCTGTGCCTGTCTGTGAATGTCAGTGTCTCCTCTTCTACCCTGATTTGCTGTGCATTGATTCTCAGCCCTGGCTGCTTCTCTGAATCACTTTAGAGCATCTGTTCAAATGTAGATTCCTGTGGCCTGTCTCTTCTCTGGACCTTCTGTTTCCTGGCCTCTTGTAGGAATAGTGAACCGTATGTTCTTGAGCTATAGCTCATCGTTATCCTAGGAACACCTTTATCAGAGAATTCCATGTGTTCTCATGTGACAACATGACACCCTCTTGAGTCCGTATGGGCTCATTCTTCTGCCCCATAAAGATCAGTGCCACTTTAGAAAACTGCTCACTGTCTGCTGGTCGCTGCAGAACCACTTAAGCTGTGTCGCTTTCCCGTTCTTCAGACGTGGGCCCAGCCTGGACAAGTGCTCAGCTTCATGCTCTTGCCAAGTTGGCTCTGTTCAAATGCCAGGTGAAGAGTTCTTTCTCTGTCAATTCTTGTTCACTCAGTTCCCTTGATGACTCCTCTCAGGGTGTGGAAATGTTTCATTGCTCTTAAGGATCGAGTGACATTTGATGTGAATCTTCTCTCATGGCTAGCCACAGTGAGAGTGAGAGACAGGACCCCCCCCAACACACACACACACACACACACACACACACACACACACACACCCTCAGGCCTTCCAGTTTTCAAATATTTTCCCGTGGGGCTTTGCATAAGACCCAAACTTTTTTTTCTAGGAGACCCAGGGTTTGAATTTTTCTTTTATGCAAAACTCTGGCACTGTTTTTTTGTTTGTTGTTTTGTTTTGTTTTGTTTTGTTTATACATATCCTCAGAAAGCCAGCAAAGTGCTTCCCACTTGGGGTATTTAGTATTTTGTGCCTCTGTGTCTCAAAGCTGGCCCATGACAATTACATGTTTGTTCCAGTGGGCCAGCCACGAGGAAAAGACAGGATGAAGGGAGACCCTAAGGTTTTCTCACTTCCAGTTTGAGATGGGACAACAGTTGTTGTTCTAGGGAGCCTGATTCTGGTTTGTCCAGGGTAGGCTCTGGATGAGATGAACTCTAAACCTTGACTCACTTAGCTTTGTGAAGATGAATTGATATTGTAGCTTTGCATACAGAAGCTTATAACTTCTCCAAGCTCACTTTCCTTAACTTGAAATTGGTATAATAGAACTTCCTCATAGAACTGCTAAACATTAAACTAGTGAACACTTGTAAAGCACTTAAAATACTATCTATTATATAACAAGTCATCAATAAATGAAGTTGACTTTTTTTTTTGAGTCAGGGTTTTATGTAGCCCAGGCTGGCCTTGAACTTGCTTATCTAAGATGAGGATGATCTTGAATTCCTGATCCTCCTGCCTGTAATTCCCAAATATACACCTGGCCAGGTTGTGTTATTACTATTTGAGCTGTCTATGCAGACACCATGATAACTGCTTCAAATAGAGTCCATCACTTGGTCCTCACAGCTCACAATGTGAACTTAAAAACAGGCTGGGTATGGTGGCACATGCCTTTGATCCCAGCACTCGGGAGGCAGAGGCAGGTGGATCTCTGTGAGTTCGAGGCCAGCCTGGTCTACACAGTGAGTTCCAGAACAGCCAGGGCTACACAGAGAAACCCTGTCTCAAAACACCAAACCAACCAAACAACAACAAAAATAAACAAAGTACTCCCATATTACCCAGGCAGAAGCTTTCTGGATTCTAGTTTAACATAGACGAAATATTTTTTCTAAAGAAAGGGCAAGTCCAGGCAAAAGAGACTTCCCTTCCGGGTCTGGAGGACAAGGAAAATAGACAAGCAGATCCAGACTTGGGCTGGGAAGCCTGCATGATAGTAGATGCTGGCAAAGATGTCTGGCCTCTGTATACTGTCAGGTAACTAAGTTCTTTTCCTTTGTAGGTTTCACAAGCTAATCTGGGGAAGCTTTGGCAATGGGCTTCTGGAAAACTCTGGGGTTATTGCTGGTGGTGGAGACAATGGCATGCTTACTTTGTACAATGTGACCCACATCCTCTCTTCAGGAAAGGAGCCCTTGATTGCCCAGAGACAGAAACACACAGGGGCCATCAGGGCCTTGGACTTTAATCCTTTCCAGGTACTGTGTCTCAGTTGATCTGATCGAGGCACGGCACGGCATTCTGAATGGGAGTGTTCTCTTGTGGCTTCTAGGCTGTAGCTCTGAACCCTTCCAGGCTGTGATGGGGGAGGCTCTGGGTTTCCCAAATGTGGCTCTCCTCCCTCTCTCTTTCTGAGATGGGAGGGGGTCTTTAGAAATATCTTTTATATTTATATTTATGTTCACACAGGGCAATCTCCTGGCTTCAGGAGCCAGTGATTCTGAAATCTTCATTTGGGATTTGAACAACCTGAGTGTTCCAATGACCCCTGGATCCAAGTCACAGGTGAGGAGGCTCCCTCCAGCCCGGGGCTGCCATTTAGTGTATGCAGCTGGTTTGCCCAGGTAAAGTTTTGAATTCTGGAGCCGGCAGAGTACCAGAGATTTCAGGCTTTACCACTGGAGGGCAATAAAACTCCACAGACTGACACTCTACTAGCCACCCAAGAGTCAGGAGAGAGGAGATGCCTAGTACTTGGTTCATGGTGGTTATTAGCTGTTCAAAGAATTTCTGAAAGGAAGTGAAGGGCAGGGGGATCGAAAGACACCAAGAAAGGCAAGGAATGATATTTATCACAGTTGAGGGGACAGGGCTGGGTAGGTCCTGTGCTCAGTAGGGAAGGAGCCAGAGTGGAACCCTGGATACATCACCATCCTTTTTGTGGGAGGAAGAGCGGCCTCATCTCTGTGTGGCTCTTGGGTCTGGTGTACCTCTGGGTAGGGCTCTCTGTCAGTCTGTAGCTTGTCTTGTCTTTTTACTTTTCCCTGTCTTGTGCTTTATTGTGAAGTAATCGTGAGTCGGCTAGCACTCGGTACCCCAAAAGTTACGCTAGTTCTCTCTCTGCTTCCCTTTTCTGGGGCTCTTCATATCTGTTTTCCTCTCTGAGATTTCTCCCCCTCTCCTTCTCTGTCCTAGAGAGGGGGGTTATTTTTCAATCTTGACTCTATACTTTTAAGAGAACTCAGGTGTAGTGCTAAACCCAGGTATACCAGCTGTTACCTCCCACTTCCATACCAATATTTTTTTAAATAAATTTATTTATTTTACATCCCATCCACAGTTTCCCCTCCCTCCTCACCTCCCAGTACCTCCCCCCACCCCACTCTCTGTACCTATCTCTCCCCACCCACCACCGCCACCAATTCACTCCTCCTCCACTTCTGTTTAGGAAGGGCAGGTCTCCCATGAGTATCAATAAAACATGGCATATCAAGTTGCAGTGAGACTAAGCACCTCCCCATGTGGTAAGGCTGGGCAAGGGGACCCAGCATGTAGAAGATTGCAAACAGATCCTTATCTATCACCTACCCAAAACGCAAGTCCAAGTGATCAAATCCAGATACACTGAACCTGATAGAAGAGAAAGTGGGAAATGATCTCAAACACATTAGCACAGGAGACCACTTCCTGAACAGAACACCAATAGCACAGGCACTAAGATCGACAATTAATAAATGGGACCTCATGAAATTGAAAAGTTTCTGTGAGACAAAGAAAGGATAGTATCACTAGAACAAAATGGCAGCCTACAGAATGGGGAAAGAGTACTGTACCAATATCTTAAAGCATCTTTCTGGGAAAATGTACCTCAGCTCTGAGCCTGTCTTAGTGGGAGGAACCTCTTGCCTCCTTTGGGCCTGGTGTGGGCTGTTGAGAGGAGTAGAATGGTGGATGTCACTTGATCAGGTTATGACAGTTGTTGTTTTCACTGTCTTACCCCAGACACCCCCAGAAGACGTCAAAGCACTGTCTTGGAACCGCCAAGTCCAGCACATCCTGTCTTCTGCTCACCCCAGTGGTAAGGCAGTTGTGTGGGATCTCAGGAAGAATGAGCCCGTCATCAAAGTCAGTGACCACAGCAGCAGGGTGAGTAGTAGGCAGGGACACAGGCCTGAACTCTGGCTTCCCTCTGTGTCAGACAGCTGGAGCTGCTCTCGCCCAAGTCAGGGATCCATTCTCAAGTGTTGGGCGTGAGGATTCAGCCCCATGGCAGAGATCCTGTTAGAGTGAATGCTTGGGAAGCTAACCAGCTGATCTAGATTCTTATACCGTGCCTCGCTTGCTCATAGTCATTACCTATCCCCTGATGGCTGGGTTGTTCCCAGCCAGATAGAAGAGACCAAAGGTGGCCTCGGAGTAGTCTGATTCCAGCTGAGCAGAAGGGGTGCATAGTCTGAGAAGTTAGGTTCTACCGCCCACCAGGATCTCCTTTGTCCACAGATGAACTGCTCAGGCCTGGCTTGGCACCCAGACATAGCCACCCAGTTAGTGTTGTGCTCAGAAGATGACCGGCTCCCGGTGATCCAGCTGTGGGACCTGCGCTTTGCTTCCTCACCCCTGATGGTGTTGGAGAACCACAGCAGGTAGCATCTCAAACCCATCCACACATTCGACCTCAGTTTAGCTGCTAATATCTTCCATGTCTTCCAAGCCATTGCAGAGAACACAGCCAATACTAGCTTTCTCTCTAAGAGGGGTTCCTTTGGAGCCTGGACCTATGGAGAAGAGCCTGGAATTCCATATTCTTCCAGGGATGGGGCCGTGAGAAACATTAGAGCGAATTAACCCTTGTGTTAGTCTCCACCACTAACTACCTGAAGTAATTAACTTGTGAAGGAAAAGCTTTGTTCCCTGCTCATGATTGACTAGTGTCCTTACTTTGGGGACTGTGATGTGGTAGCAAATTTTATCAGGAGTGTGTAGGGAGCAAAGCCATTCATCTCTTGGCCAGGGAGTGAAAGAGATCTAGGAAGAGAGCATCTTCTTCAGAGCCTTCGCTGCTCTATCTGTCCTGTCATTGGGAGGCCTCTCTACTTCCCAAGAGCCCCTCTCTGAGGACCAGACTTTAACACATGAGCTTTTGGGAGATGCTTGACATCTGAAGTATTGGGATTGAAGGCATCTGCTACCATACCCACCCTTAGTTAACATCTAAGCTATAAACTATGTAGTGGTTCATGCCTCTAATCCTAGCGCTCAGGAGGATTACTGGGCATTCAAGGCCAGCCTGGGCCACATAATGAGGAGGAGGCAAAGCCTGAGCACAGATGAGATCCTGTCTCATAAAACAAACAAAACCCAAAGTATAGCAGTCTCCTTGGGAGAGTCTCCTAGGTCCTGCTCTGAGAACAGTGTTCTTTTCTCTGAGTGGGGAGCCTCCTGCAAGACGTCTTAATAAGCAACTTGGCTCCTATCTGTTCAGGAAGACCTGCCTCTGAAGCTGTAGTTCTTGGGCCCACAGCAGAGGAAGCAGCTCCACTATGTGTTCTAACAAGGGGCTGTGGTGCCTTTATTCCTCCTTTCTCTCTCTCTCTCTCTCTCTCTCTCTCTCTCTCTCTCTCTCTCTCTGTGTGTGTGTGTGTGTGTGTGTGTTGTTCATGCTTTCTCAGGCATACATGCATATATACATGTAGTGTGTGCACAGACCAGTGGTCAACCTCAGGTGTTCCTTAGTAGATATCTACCTGGGTTTTTTTTTTTTTTTTTTTTTTTTTTTTTTTTTTTTTTTGAGACAGGGTCTCTCACTGAGTCTTAAGCTCTCTAATTGGGCAAGGTCAGTTGGCAGTGAACCCCAGGAATCCTCGTGATTCTGACTGCCCGGTGCTGGGCTTATGTGCACTACCTTGCCGGGCTTGGTTCCATGGACACTAGGGATCAATCTCAAGTCCTCACACCTTCATCTGACAGATACTCACTTTTCACAGCTTTGTTTTCTTCTTTGAAAACTGAAGTTAGATCATCTGTTTTGAAGAGCTGAGTCTTATCTAAGATGTATGAGGCACCTACTCAGAGCTGGCATTCAACAAACATTGGTTCTCATTTTTAGGGGGATCTTGTCAATGTCATGGAGCCAGGCTGATGCTGAACTACTGCTTAGCAGTGCCAAAGACAACCAGATCTTTTGTTGGAACCTGGCAAGCAGTGAGGTAGGCTGGTCCTTCTGCGGGCACGCTGTGATGGAGGTGTGATAGCAGAGGGATCCCAGCTATGTGTTCTGAGTGGCCTAAGTCAGCCTTTCCTGGACTATTCCTAATGGTTATGCTCTCACGGCAGGTGGTATACAAGCTGCCCACACAGAACAGCTGGTGCTTTGATGTTCAGTGGTGCCCTCAGAACCCTCCTGTGTTCTCTGCTGTCTCCTCCGATGGCTGGATCAGTTTGTACTCTGTGATGGGTAGGAGCTGGGAGGTTCAGCACATGAGGCAGGCCGACAAGGTTTGAAGGGCTTGGTAGAGAGTTCTGGAGGGAGGAGCTGTCTATGTTTTAGGGAAGAAAGGACACATAGCTTGGGAAGAAATGGGAGCTATTGAGGAGAGGGAGACCAGGCTGTGGGTTTTAGAGGGATATATCTTGCATTAGTACCTGACTTCCTGGGAGGAAGTCAGTTTCTGCCACAATATGAAGGAAACCATCATCTTAACTCTTGTTCTTCACTCTGAGGCTCTACTTTGGGTTTGTTATCTCATAGTATGAGCTGACATCTCTCCCTCTCTGCTGTGTATCTACTTTGTGTTACACTCCGGTGTAGACTTTAAATATGGCTTTCCAAGAGGCCCACACATCTGAGTCCCCATGCTCTCTCACTCTCATCCCCATTTCCTAGACTGCGGGAGTCTCTGTTTCTACGTCAAACTGGGCAGCACAAGGATTCGTCCCCCAATTGAGACTGTAGGTAGATTTCCTCGCTAAGTTCCTCTCAGCGTTGGTGACACGGGTATCCCTTCCCTCTAGATTTCCTCCTCTTTCAGCGAAGGGCAGCCTCTCCCGCTGCCGCAGGTGCCTGAGCAGGCGGCCCCAGCGTCATTAAGCCCGCCCTTGAAGAAGGCCCCCAAGTGGATGAGAAGGCCAGCAGGCGTTTCATTTGCTGTAAGTGCTGGTCCGGTGTTGTGCTTGTGTGCAGCCCCCTCAGGTGCCCAGCGAGGAGCTAAGTTGGTGTCTATCTCACGCCACCCCTCACGCAGATGGTTAAGCTAGCTTCTCCCTTCACCGTCAACACTCTGCAACCTGACTGACCTGCCAATCCTGTCTAAAAGACATCTACTGCTTTAGACCTCCTGCTTATGACAAACAGCCTGAGACTGTCCCTGAGATTTCTGTAACTCTTACATGTCTGGACTACTGGCAAGGAACACAAGGAAGGAAAGAAAAAAACAAGTAGATTTTACCCTGTCGTTCCTCTACTCAAAAGTTTTGAGCTTCCGCTGCCTTGCAGGCTTAAGGCTGTCCATCCGTGGGGCTCCATTTACCTTCCCAGTCTCTTCTTCTATCTCATTCTTAGGAGTCCCTTGTACCTCAGTTATCTTCTCTCCTATGCCCACGGAATCCCACAGTGGACTTTGAAGACTTCCTAATACCACTTTCTCTACGATACCTGTCCTTAATCTTAGTTAACAGCCTCCATTCTATAGAGATTTGTGCTCCTGTAATTCTATAGCTATAATATAATGTGATATAATATAATATAACATATATTGTACATATATATATATATATATATATATAAAATAGATTCTGTAAGGCTAGGAAGTGCCTTGTTGATTTTCATATCCCCAGAGCAGAGCCTTTTAAACTCTAATGTGATAAAGGTCACTTGCAGATCTTACTAAAACTCAGGTTCTGGTTTAATGGATCTGATATAGGGCTCAAGATTTCCAATTTTCCAGCAAGTCTCCAGATGGTATCTTTGCTTCTAGTTTGAGGACCAACAGTTTGAGTAGCAAGAAGGCCCTGAAGCACCCAACACACTGCTTTAGATACTGGATTTGATCTAAAGAAAAAAATATGTGTAAGAGGAGATTCTTATGTTTAGAGGCAGCAGTTTTACGACAAAGGTATGACTTAGGAATGTCTTTATAAAAGAAGAGGAGTGGGCACTGGGGATGGAGCTCACTGGGAGAGCGCTTGCTTAGCATGCCCATGGTCTTCGGTTTAAATGACTCACACCACCGCCATCAACAACAAAAATGGCAGGGGCAGTCAGGTGAAGAGTTCTTGTCATAGCTAATTAGTTAGACGACTCTGAAGAGTCATTTAACCCCTCGGGACTTCAGTATCTTATTTGTAAGACAGAAGTAGCAGTGTCTGCCTGCCCAACATTCTGTAACATTGTCAAATACTGTGCAAATTATAGTAATTTAAATGGTTTTGTTGAGCACTAAGTTGTGCTCTAAAGTTTGTTCTGTAAGTGATATAATTATGACTGGAAAATTCACTAAGCGAGTGGGATTTAGGAAGGGAAATAATGACTAGTTAGGGAGTGGAGCAGTGTGTCAATCTTGGTAAAACATTGGAATAACTTGAGGGTTTCAAAATGACTGATGCTACTCTCACCCAGCTCCTGGTATCCGTGTCTGGATTGTGGCCTGGTGACTGGAGAGCTTTCCAGGAGTTTCACTGTGTGGCCAAGATTGAGAATGGTCAGAGGAAGGGTCGCTAAACCTCTGGTTTTGAGTCATCTGCTTGATGTAAAGTGTCAGATTTGGCTGGCTGGAGGCCTCCGGTGGGGTGGGGTTGTAGGTAACGACCCAGAGTGGGCAATGTGGAGCAGTCACATAAATGATTGAGAAGAAAGATGCTGGGTGGACATGTTTGGCCCTGACTTTTTGGGGTTTTGTGCATGCCAGAGGAGTGTAAGTGTTCTCCTGTGGTCTGTCAAATCATCATACAGTGTGGGTAGCTGCAGGGGTGTGTGAGCAATAGGGTAGGCTCTAAGCCCTGGACTGGAATAGTGGAAAAAGACAAAGGCTAGCAAGCACTTCTAGGATTGGAGGTGTGCTCGCAAAGGGTGTGGGAAGGAGAGTACCTGCGTTGGAGACATTGAACAAGACACTGAACAATGAGCTTGGCTGTGGTGGTATATACAGCCTGGGAGAGGACCACTGTGTTTGCACTAGGTGCCTGAGAAGTGGTGGTACTAGGAGTGGGAAGTAGGAGAGAGTTCCATGTGGTGACATTTGAAGCTTGTGATAGTAAGATTGCTATTATAATAATTGCTGTTATAATGAGGGCCCATTTGGCACTCAATTCCTGATCCTGTTCCATCCTAGCAACTTTCTGTTGGTTTCCCGTCTGTCTTGGTCACTGTTCTATTGCTGTGAACAGACACCATGACCAGGCCAACTCTTATAAAAGAAAGCATTTAATTGAGGGCTTGCTTACAGTTTCAGAGGTTTAGTTCATTATCATCAAGGTGGGGGAGCATGGCGGGATGCAGGCAGACATGGTAGCTGAGAGATCTACATCCAGATCTGTAGGCGGCAAGAAGAGAGAAAGCCACTGGGCCTGGCTTGGACCCTTGAAACCTCAAAGCCTACCCTCAGTGACACACTTCCTCCAACAAGACCACATCTACTCCAACAAGGCCACACCTTCCAATCCTTCCCAAGTAGTGCCACTCCCTGATGACCAAGCATTCAAATATATGAGTTATTGGGGGCTATTCTCATTCAAACCACCACATTATCCAAGGCTTGTCCAACAGATAGCCTTCTCTGAAATCTTAACTTGGTGTTAGCTATTGGCTTGAAAGTATAATCTTTTCCTTTTTTTTTTTTTAACATTTTCTCACCAGTTTGGGGGAAAGCTGGTTACCTTTGGCCTTCCCAGCATCCCTGTCCAACAGATGCCGCAGCCTTGCCCCCGCCCTGTCTACCTCAGTCAAGTCGTCACAGAATCAGACGTCCTGGCACGGTCGGCTCTGCTGCAGGAGGCCTTGGGATCCGGAAATCTCCTGAATTATTGTCAGAGCAAGATTCAGCAAGCTTCACTGCCATGTGAAAAGATGCTCTGGCAGTTCCTGAAGGTAGGAGCCTTGAAGGCTGGCTGCTCTTCCCTAAAGATCCAGACCTTAGCCCTTGGCAACTCCACGAGATATAGCAAGCACACTGTGACCCATTCAAGAAGCACATCCCTGACTCGGTGTTTTTATGTTCTCTGAACACAGGGTCTTTATCCTTTACCTTTACCCTTTCTAGAGGCTCAAAGGCCACTTGAAAAGACGGCACAGGGCGGGGGTTACTGCTATTGTTGGTGTCCTGGGTATTTTACCAGTCAAGGCAAATGCTTTCATAGTATCATGGCAAAGGAAAGATTCACTGGAGGGATTCATGAACATAAGGAGTTTGGGGTTTGTTTGATGTAACTCAGGGCAGGTCCCTGTTGGGCCACTCCACGTCAGCACCAGGGATGTAGTCTTAGTCTTCACTCTGTCAAGTTCTAACAAGGGGGAGTGTGTGCTTGTCAGCAGACAGAGAACTAGCTTGTGGCAGAGTACCTGCCTAGCATGCATGAGGCTTGGAACTACAGCTTGCTCGCTCTTTCTCTCTCTCACACACATACATTCACAGACACATTCACATGTAAACACATACAAAAGCACATGTGCATATACTCACACACATGTGCACACACACAAAATAAATAAATAAATGTAATAAATGTAAACTGGGATACTCAAAGCTGTCCATCATGATGGTTTCTGAAGATAGGTGTGGGGGGCCATTTCCAAGGAAAAGCATGGGAGGAGAAGGAAGGCCAGAGATTGTCAGAAAGATTATAGTCAGAATCCATTGTTCAGTGTGGAAAAACAGAGGCCCTTGGTGTCTGGATTCTGAGTGGGAAGCCGACTTTGTGCATTGTCCCTGTGCATTGTCCAACAGTGCCTTCTCAACTGTGTTTAGATCCTCAGGGCCACTGTGGGTTCCACTTGGCATCAGTCTCCTCAGAGGGTTTGGAGACCAGGAGCACAGCTTATCACAGGGTAGTGTCAGTGGCACTGTCCTGTGGTAAAGTCTTTCCAGTACTTCATGCATCATCAATTCAGAGTTCTCCTTAGCTCCCCACACAGCTCAGACACAAGGAGATGACCCAGGTGGACACAGGCAGATGTATAAGGTGTCCTGACTTAGAACTGCAGAAACAGGCAGAAAGGCCAACGGCCAGTTTCAGAGTCCACAGAGGGATATGTCCATTAACCAGAGTCCATGAAGCTAAAACAAACAAACAAACAAACAAACCAAAAAAACCCTGACATGGTATCCATGTCAGTTATATATGGTTTGCATAGTTCAGGCCACATGCAATAACCAATCAATTACAACAGAAGTACCTCCAGATAGCCGATGCTTTACTCTCATCGGGTTGCCAGGGTAACTGAGTTAGGAAGTCAACGGAAGGGACAGTTCTCATGCAGAAGTGGCAAAGGGTTGTGATAATACTGTCCACAGCCCAGCAAAAACCAGATCTGAGGAAAAAAGGTAAGAGGGAGCACCATTGTTGTGAGGGTACTTTTGATGGCATGTGGAACTGTATTTGAGGGTACACTCATACGGATGTCCATTGTGGTATAGGAGAAGGGTCATTCACATTCATGTAATGGAAATGTTTCTGCGCTTTCTGGTTCCTTAGGTGACCTTAGAGCATGACTCTAGGCTGCAATTCCTCAGGCTGTTAGGGTTCAGCAAAGATGAGTTCCAGAAGAAGGTAAGCTTTTCACGTCTGAAACACGCTTGCCATAGAGAGCAAATAGTCCTGCTGGAGGAAACTGTCCCAGGTCACCTGGCCATAATTTACCACAGATGTGTATTTTACCCCCTGGAATTAGGACTTCTCCAGAAAAGTGGGTGAAGGATCTTGGAGAGTATAGGTGTGGTGCATGGGAGGGGGGGATGCAAGACTTGGGGGAGCCTGCTGCTGGAAGAGTGGTATTTATAAGGCTCTCCTCACAGGTGGACACATGCTTGAAGAATGACTTGAAGTTAGGGGGAAGCCCTCAGCTTGAGGCAGTTGACCTCAAAAGTGAGAGACCACACCCCTTTTGCCACCAGGTATGGTAGGAGGCCAGGCCACCCGACTTGAGTTATTGCACAGGAGACCTGCCGTTTAGGGAACGTTCTCCCCGCTGCTCCCTTCACCTGTTCTTGGGAGACTTCTGGAGGCGTTGCCGCTCTCTTGGAGCCAGAGTGGGACACGGAGTCCACAGGGCACTTCCCAAAGCCACCTGCGCATTCTTTTCATTTTATGAGCTCGGGCCCAAACAGTAGAGCTTTGTTTGAGAGCATGTGCTCTCTTTTCTGGTTTTGGTTCCTATGCAGTCACATCTGTCCTGTGGACAGGCCTCCAAACACACCACGAAGGAAGCCTCTGCATCCTCGGCCTTCTTTGATGAGCTGGTTCCTCAGAACATGACTCCATGGGAGATCCCCACCACAGAAGGTACCTGGCCCCGGGGAAGCAGGTGACCCAGAGTTTTTGGTTTTAAGAGTCCCTATTATCTCATGCCTCCCACCTAAAATCTCAACTATGGGTGGGCCTTTCAATGCTCTCTTTAATCAGAGTCTAAAATGGGTGCTGCCTATAGATGGCCTCTACTACAGTCCTTTTTCTATCCCTTAGTCTTCTTGTTAAAAGGACGGTGACCTTGCCCATGCTGAACAAGCATACATCATGCCTGAGATCCTGCACACAAGGCCCTCTCTCTTTGAGTCCTATTTTAGAAAGTTACAGTTGGACCACGGCACCCTGGGACACTACATTTTGTTGCCCAGAAATGAAACGTGGGAGTTTTGTGGAACCAGGCAGACTGAATTAGAGAGTTTGCAGACAGGCCTCCAAACACAGCCTGGAGGAAGCCTTCACATCCTCAGCCTTCTCTGAAAAGTTGGAATCAGGGGGAAGGTGATGTGTGTCTTAGGGACAAGGAGTGAACGTATGAGGGCTGGCTGATGGGGTGGGGCGCCCCTGTGTGCAGACACTGATGGACTCCTGAGCCAGGCCCTGCTGCTTGGGGAGCTGCGGCCTGCTGTGGAGCTGTGTATGAAGGAAGAGCGCTTTGCTGATGCCATCATCCTGGCTCAGGCTGGGGGTGCAGAGCTGCTGAAGTGGACACAAGAACATTACTTGGCCAAGAGGAGAACCAAAATCTCTTCGGTACCGCCCATCACATAGGAGAAGAAGGGAGGGGGGATTACCTGGGTCTGGACAAGTGGAGGCCCATGCCTTGGGACTGGTGTTAGGGACCCACCTGTGTCCCTGCTCGAAGGACCTCTACTTCATGGCTAGCCCTGTTGAGTGTTCTGACATGAGTGGCTGTATTAGAACCTCCCTGTGTGTGACACCGACTGACTGTGCTGGATGGAAGGCTGAGGGCCTCTTTGCCTTTCTGCCCAGTACAGCTTCTAGCCTGTGTTGTAAAGAAGAATTGGAAAGACCTAGTATGTGCCTGTAGCCTGAAGAACTGGAGAGAGGCACTGGCTTTGCTGTTGACATATTCAGGGCCAGAGAAGTTCCCTGAGCTCTGTGGTAGGTGTGACTCCAGCACATGTCAACAGACTTATACAAGGAGGAGACAAAGAGTCAGCCTGGACTCTGGGAGGCAGGGCTCAGCCGGGAGGCAGGGACTATAGCGGCTTGTTTCCTGGAGGCATCACACATATTCTCCTATTCCTCTGTGTCACATCTTGTGGCAAGTTCTGTTGCTAGAGTTTTCCTGCCTGGCCCACAGTCAGGACAAACCTCTATCACTCGCCAGTCCCACAGCCGCTCAGACCCAACCAAGTAAACACAGAGACTTATATTGTTTAAACTGTTTAGCCTAATGGCTCAGGCTTCTTGCTAACTGTTCTTATATCTTAAACTAACCCATTTCTATAAATCTATACCTTGCCACATGGCTTGTGGCTTACTGGCATCTTCACATGCTGCTTGTCATGGCGGCGGCTGGCAGTGTCTTGCTCCACTTTCCTGTTCCCTCAAATCTCCTCTCCGTTAGTCCCGCTTATAATTCCTGTCTGGCTACTGGCCAATCAGTGCTTTATTTATTAACATATTTGTCATACAGAACATCCCACAGCAAAATTCTTTGCCTTTCTCTAGAGAGCAAGGTTAGCCTGAGTTAGGTTTTCTTTAAAAGAGTTCTTTTTTATCTTTATTTACGTGTATGAGTATTTTGCTTGCATGTATATAAGTGAATGTACCATGTGAATGCCTGGTCCCCAGGGAAGACAGAGGTAGACAGATTCCCGGGAACTGGAGTTGTAGAGAGTTGTGAGCTGCTGTGTGGGCTCCGGAATTGAACTTTCACCCTCTAGAAGAGCAGTGCATGCTCTTCATCATGGAGCCATTGTAGAATCCTGTGTCAGAGCTCACGCTAGTCCACTTGTTTCCAAATACGTGAAGGAAGAGCAGCACAGGGAAGCTGTGCTGTCAATCAAATCTGCATCTCTCCACAGACATGCTTGGAACTCGGCTGGAGCAGGAGGGAGGCAGGGCACTCACTTCTGAAGCCAGACTCTGCTATGTGTGCTCAGGAAGTGTGGAGCGGCTGGTGGAAAGCTGGGCAAAATGCCAGCAAGCCTCGTGCCCCATGGCTCTGCAGGTACCTCTTCCCTGCCGCGTTCCGGCCACTCAGGCCGTTAGGAGAGACTAGTGGTTGGGATATGCAGATAAGAGCAGTGAGTCACATGCAGATAAGAGAGAAGTAAGTAAGCTAGAGCCCAGTGTTAGGGAAGAACAGAGAGCCCTCAGTGTCTGATGCCTTCTCCCAAGGATGAAATAATCACCTTATTCCCTCAGGATGTGAGCTTGGGTATGAGCTTTCATAAAATTTTCCCATCCAAGGATTCATCATACAAGTCAATTTAATATTCGATTAATAGTTTCTGTGAAACATGCTATGGATCTAAACTCTATCAGGTGCTCTGTGGGTAAGCAGAGAAGGTGAAGTCACAGATGTGTGAGGAGACCGAGTCTCATGAAACGATAAGTCTGACAGAGTCTGGTTGATGACATACTAACAGGAAGGGACAGAAAGTACCGAGAGGAGACAGAGATGCATAAGAACCCAGCCCATTGATCCCAGTCTTAGCAGCCTAGGAGCGAGGCCTCCTCTATCATGTCTCTGACATGTGACTGTCTGTTGCCTTCACCATGGTGTGTCCAGGTGCCCTCCTTTCCATGGTATGGTGTTCCTGGGTGAGCCACCTGGACACAGCAAGATATGCTTGGAAGAGGTTGATCACCTTCATCCTTGTCCCTACAGGACCTGATGGAGAAGGTGATGGTCCTTAGCAGGAGCTTGGAACTACTGCAGGGTTCTGACAAGATGAGCCCAGGTCCTGCCACAGTCTACAGGCTCACTCAGTACGCCAATCTCCTGGCAGCCCAGGGCAGCCTGGCCATTGCCATGCGCTTCCTACCCAGTGACTGCATCCAGGTGAGGGTGGCCATGATAAAGGCCAAATCATCTTATTCCTTGATCTGACACTGAACATATCCATGTTTTAGGCACTATGCTAATGCTGTAGCTCCTGGGAGAAATAAGATCCCTTAGGCAGCTCCCAGTCTGTTGGGAGAGACTGTATCAGTAATTTCCAGTGTCGTAACAGAGCACATCAGGGAAGAGGCTGGTTTTTCTGGAGAAGTGAAGGAAGACTTTCCAGTGCTTAAAACAGTTGGACTGGACCTTCAAAGAGAAGGGCACGTAGGGCACTCCCGGCGGGGAGAACAGCCGGGGGGGGGGGGGCATGCAAGTGTTTGGCAGGGATAGAGAACTGTGGGTCTCTTTGGGTTACTGAAGAATATAGAGAGCAATCCAAAGCTTGTTGAATGCGACCAGGTTTGTAAGATGTTTGCCTGTTCTAGTTTCCTAACAGCTCTTCCATGTTACAACTTTAGCCAGCAGTTCAGCAGCTGAGAGATCGGCTTTTTCACGCCCAAGGTTCTGCCGTCTTGGGCCAACAGGCTCCCCCTTTTCCTTTTCCCCGGGTTGCTGTAGGAATTGCCCTCCACCCCAAAGAGAAGTTATCCTACAGAATGGGATCCCAGCCTCCTGCCCAGGTGAGAGCTTGTCCGTTCATTCATTTATTCATCCATTCAAACATATTTATGGACCAGCCCTGGTTGTGGACACTTGGAATATTTTAGTGAACAAAACCAGATAGAAATTCCTAGCTTCATAGAGCCATGCTAGATTCAGTTATTTTTTAATAACTGTTTATTGAACAAACACTAGAATCTTAGAACATAAGGGACACAAATATAATCTTTGCCCTCAAGTAGTTCATCTAGTGGAAAGATAAGGTTGTCTTAGTTGGGGTTTCTATTGCTGTGAAGAGACACTATGATCACGGCAACTCTTACAAGGAAAACATTTCATTGTGGTGGTGGCTTACAGTTTCAGAGGTTCAGTCCATTATCACTGTGGTGGGACATGGCAGTGTGCAGGCAGACATGGTGCTGGAGAAGGAGCTGAGAGTTCTACGTCTGAGTCCACAGGCAACAGGAAGTGAACTGTGTACTACACTGAGTATAGCTTGAGCAAAGGAGACTTCAAAGCCTACCCCCATAGTGACACACTTCCTCCAACAAGGCCATACCTACTCCAACAAAGCCATACTTCCTAATAATGCCGTTCCCTTTGGGGGCCATTTTCTTTCAAACCACCACAGATGTATTAAAAAAAGTATAGTAGAATTCAGAATAGCTATGATTGCAGTATGGCAGAGTGCTATGGGATTATATAGAAGAAAAAGAAATTTCCTGCGTGTGTGTGTGCACGTGCTGGGGAGTACAGCTCAGGGAATATTCTAGAATGAGTATGACAAAAAAATTGTATTACATTTCTTTAAAAGGTTTTTTTTTTTATCTTTATTCACACATATATGTGTCTGTGTGTGAGTGCCATGTATGTGGATGCTCACAGAGGCCAGAAGAGGCTGTCAGATTTCCTAGCACTGGAGTGACAGGTGACTGTGAGCTGCCTGATGTGTGTTTAAGAGTGGGCTAAGAGAGACTCTCAACCACTGTGCCGTCTCACCAGCCATCCACCCCCTCTAAGAAGGCAGGCTGGCTCGCTCTCTCTCTCTCTCTCTCTCTCCCTCTCCCTCTCCCTCTCCCTCTCCCTCTCCCTCTCCCTCCCTCCCTCTCTTCTCTCTCTTTGTGTGACAGGATCTTACCATGTAGTCCTGGTGGATCTGGAACTCACTCTGTAGACCAGACTGGTCTTAAACTCACAGAGATCCACCAGCTTCTTCCTACTGAGTACTAGGCCTGCACCACAATACTGG
>CABHPH010135458.1:27883-71669 GCA_902168325.1 Peromyscus nudipes
GGCGGCGGCGGCGGCGGTGCACGCCTTTAATCCCAGCACTCGGGAGGCAGAGCCAGGTGGATCTCTGTGAGTTCAAGACCAACCTGAACTACCAAGTGAGTTCCAGGAAAGGCGCAAAGCTACACAGAGAAACCTTGTCTCGAAAAACCAACAAAAAAAAAGAAAAAAAAAAGAAAAAAGGAAAAGATTTCTTTTTGTTGTTGTTGTTGGTTGGTTTTGTTTTGTTTTGTTTTGTTTTGAGACAGGGTTTCTCTGTGTAGCCCTGGCTGACCTGGAACTCACTTTGTAGACCAGGCTGGCCTCAAACTCAGAGAGATCTGCCTGACTCTGCCTCCCGAGTGCTGGGATTAAAGAATTGTACAACCACCACCTGGCCCCTGAAAAAGAGGTTTGTGAATGTATTATAGTGTGTGTGTGTGTGTGTGTGTGTGTGCATATGCAGAAGTCAGAGGACCAACTGTGGGAACCAGTTCTCTCCTTCCACCATGTGTAACAAGCCATCTCACCAGCCTTGATTGGCTGCTCTAGATTACGTTATTCAGACAAGGGAAGGCTACTTTAGGTCTGTTGCAGGCACGAGGGCAGATGTGCAAACACATTGAAACCGGAGGAAACAACGGTCTTGTGAGGAACCGCTAAAACATCAGTGGGTTGTGGTCTTGGGATTGGGTTAAATAAAGGAGTAACAGATGGGAAGTAGAAGGCTGAGAATCTGAGAATCTGGCATTTGTACTGAAGAACTTAGGCTTGACCCTGGTGTTGGGAGAATTGGCCACACCACACCAGCTCCCTGAGAAAAAGTTCTCTCTTCACAGGTCCCAGCTCCATCTGCAAGGCCAAGGGCCACAGCTCAGCCATCATTAGTGATGCCCTTCACCCCCTCCCACCCCAGCCCTTCTCGGGGCTCACAGACACAGTCTCCAGGTGACTACAGGGTGCCTGGGCCCCAGGCAACCCTGCCTCTGCATTTGGGCCCTGGAGTAAGGCCTGGTGAGTAAGGGAAGTCTCTTCTGGCGGAGTACAGAGGTCTCAGGAGAGACAGACATACTGCCTCCCTAATACATGCTGACGATGCCTAGAGACAACACTGCTTTGTTTGGGGACAGAGTCTCCTGTAGCCCAGGCTAGCCTCGAACTTGCTATGTAGCCAAGGGTGACCTTAAACTAACCTTCCTGCCTCTACCCCCAAGTGTTGGAACTACAGGGGTATACCCAGCTTGTTTTGTCTTTTTAATAACTTTTTGCAATTCTTTTTTGGGAAAATTGCTTTGAGATTGAAGTCTGAATTCCTAATAGTGTCTTTTACTGAATCCCCCCCCCCGTATATTCTGTCTTTCTCTGTCTCTCTGTGTCTCTCTGTGTCTCTCCCTCTGTCTCTCTTTGTCTCTGTCTCTCTCCCTTCCTCCCTCTCCCTCTGTCTCTGTCTCTCTCTGTCTCTCCCCCTCTGTCTCTCTCTCCCTTCCTCCCTCCCCCTCTGTCTCTCTCTCTCCCTTCCTCCCTTCCCCTCTGCCTCCTCCGCCCCCTCTCCCCGGTTAAAGACTTTGTAATTTTGACAGTATACCGAAGTAACTATGTCAGTCATTTCAATTCACTACGATTATTTTGAGGGTCAAATAAGGACAACAGTTAAAAAGTACTTGAGAAATTGTAGATTTCTCTCTGCATGTGCTAATCGTTCCTTGTTAGTATCAGGTGTGGGTTTACAAGTGTTTTTTGGGGGAGGATGGGTTCTTGCTTGGTTTCAAACTCTTGGTCTCGCAAAGATCTTGTCCCAGCCTCCCAGGTGTCACTGCAGGTGTGACACTATATTCCCTCTTTTATTTTTGTGGTGCTGATTTGTTCCTGCATGATGTCCTCTGAGTCTCTCCCCAGATGAAGTTAATGATGAATTACCTGTTTCTCTTCTCCTTCAGCTTTACCTCAGCTGCAGCTGTTAGGGGGACAGAGCGCTAGAGCTGCAAACCCAGTTGGCTTCTCTGGAACATGGCCTCTTCCTGGTCCCCATCCACCCACGGCATCCCCACACACCATGCAGCCTGGCTCTCCCCCACTGCCTCAGACTCCTAGACTGCTCCCTCTGGCTCCTATGGGACCACCAGGTCCCAACCCTCTGAGCTCCCCGCCCTCAGGCTCTCCTGTCACTTTTCCTGTGGCTGGCCCTCCTGGAGGGCCAGGGGCTCCATGCTCCAGGACCCTCCCAAGCACTGGCACCTGGACTCCTCATCCAGGTCAGTCTTCTTTCCATGGCTTCTTCTTGGGGGTCATTGCCTCACTCCCCCATTCCCACCACTACTTTGGGAGTCTTTCTGCCAAGACCCTTTGTCAGCTAAGAATATGACTGATCTACAGAGGGAAGTATGGCCAACTCTAACTAAAATAATTTTTCCAGCTTTTAAATGTTTCTAAGGTCCTTGACCATGCCCTTAGACTCCCCATTTTTATGTTCTTTAGGACCCCAGGATGCCTGGCAAGCTGCTCCAGCCACTTGGGAAAAGCTCCCGAGGAGAAAGGTCATGCACCTTTCCCTGCCCGGTGATCCACTCTTTAGTTCTTTAAGAATTCAGCCCCGCCCTTCTCTGAGTTAGTCTCTACCTGTCAGCAGCTCCCTCTCTTCCTCCTGCACACATCTTTCTGTTTCCCAGTTCCCTACTCACCACCCTGCTTCTTGTTCAAAGTCAGAGGCTGTAGTGTCTCACCGTTCACTCATATGCTTTTCTTTACCTCCTCAGCTGCCAGAGACCTTTATACCTCCAGCACCGATTACAGCTCCAGTTATGAGCCTTGGCCCTGAGCCAGGACAGACCCTGCTGCCACAGCCCCAAGTCTCCAGTGTGAGCTGGTCTCCTCCCGGAGCCCCAAGAGAAGGCAGCCTGCAGGTGACCAGAACAGTGAGTCCCCTGGGAGGCTTTCCAGCCCTGTGTGGGCAAGAAAAGTGAGATCATAGAAACTGGATTCCTTGCTCAAGGTAGAAGTAATCCTTGAGCCTGAGCTGAGGATGTCCTTCCTGAAGAGGAGGGGAGGGGTGGCTCTTAGCTCGGCCTTGTTGGGAAGCATGACCTAGAGTCACAGGTGACTGAGCCTTAGGGAGGCTGTGTGGACGGACAGCCTTCAGTTTTTCCTCACTGCTCCTCATTAACAACTGCAGCAGCTGCCTCCTGAGAAGACGGGAAAGAAGGAGCTGCCCTCAGAACATCAGTGCTTGAAGGACAGTTTCGAGGCACTTCTCCAGCGCTGTTCTCTGTCTGCCACTGACCTAGTAAGTCTGACCCTTCCCCCAGTGCCCCCTCACATCCTCGGTAGGCTGCTAGTGCCTCGGATGGAGACTGGCTCCCTTACTGTCCCGGACATATTGACTGTCTGCACTTCCTTGATGTCCAAATGAAGTGGGGAGGGCCTGGAGTCTGTCTAAGTCCCACTTCTCAAGAGCAGGACAAAGGAGCATGGGGATTTGCAGCAGCAAGGCCTTTAGCAAAGGTGGCGTTGGCGGAAGAAAGCCGCCCTTCACTGGCTAGCTGTGTCGCCTGGGCAAGTCTCTTGCCGTCTTTGGGCCTCCACTCTGTGAAATGAAGGAAATGGCACTGAGCCGTTCTAGCTGGTATATCTCAGGAATGTTTGTAGTGCTGTATAGTGTGAGCCTTAGGGGTGGGGTCAGAATCCATTTTCCTCCCTGCAGAAAACAAAAAGGAAGCTGGAGGAGGCGGCCCAACGTCTGGAATGTCTATATGAAAAACTTTGTGAGGGGACGGTGAGTACCTGACTGACGACGGCCTCTGCCTGGTGCCTCTCCACTGCCAGCCAGTCAGAGAGGCCCAGTGTCCCTTCCTCCCAGAGTCTCAGAGCCATCCCCCTGTCCTCTTAGCCTTTCCCTGCCGTCAGAGTTGGGGCTGGGCCGGGCTCACCTAACCCGAAGGTCAATCCCTCCACAGCTCTCACCCCACGTCCTGGCTGGGCTCCACGAAGTTGCCCGATGTGTGGATGCAGGCAGCTTTGAGCAGGGCCTTGCGGTGCATGCCCAGGTGGCGGGCTGCAGCAGCTTCAGCGAGGTATCCAGCTTCATGCCTGTCCTGAAGGCTGTCCTCACCATCGCACACAAGCTACAGGGCTAAGCCGGGCAGCCTCTTCCACCAGGAGGCCTTTCTGCTGTTGCTTACCTCCGGGTGCAAAGGGGGAGTCTTTCAAGAGATTGCGTTTATTTCTCCCAGTGTTTTCCCTTGCTGCCAGCTAGGCAATGCTGGGGGCTTGGTTCCCACCAGCTGAGTGCCCGTTTCCTCCCCTTTATGCCTGCCCACCTGGGCTTTCCTAGGGTGCTTTCAGCCTGGGAGGTAGAGCACAGAGTCCGGTCTTCCTTTCCCTAATCTAGCTCCAACAGGGTCTGCACCAGAATGTCTCACACAGGGCTCTTCTGTTCCGATGGTTCAGAGAGGGTGAACGGTGTCATCGGTTCAGTCTGCCTCTGCCCATGACTCATCTTGTGGGTCTTGTTCTTTCTCTTCTGGAGTTGGAGTCCAACTGTCCTGTCCCCTGCCTCTGTCTTCATATTTTAAGGTCAATATTTATTGTAGCCCCAGGGAGTTGGTTGATGGTCACTTTTTCAACAAGTCATGGACATGAGGATTGGGTGTGGGTGTTGAGCAAAATCAAGAGAGGAAACTGGCCCTTTAAAAAATGAAACTTCTCATGTATTAGCGTTACTCAGGGTGGGCTGTATCTCGTGTGTTAGCATTACTCAGGGTGGGCTGTATCTCATGTGTTAGCATTACTCAGGGTGGGCTGTATTAGGTGGCCAGTGGAGGAGTGAAGTGCCTTTTGTTTAGACTGAGGTAGAAGCTGTAGAGCAGCAGTTCTCAACCTGTGGGTCATGACCCCTTTGGGAGTCAAACGACCCTTTCACAAGGATCGCCTAAGACATGGGAAAACACGGATCTTTATATTACAATCCATAACAGCAGCACAATCACAGCTATAGAGCAGCAATGACGTAATTGTGTGATGGGGTCACACTGAGGAACTGTGTTAAAGGGTCACAGCATTAGGAAGGTTGAGAACACTGCTGTAGAGAGTGACCTTTGACACTGCCCAGGCTTGAGCCTGGCCCTAGGCCTTACACTATCCAGTCTGCAATTTTTAAGCCTGATTCTGGAATCAGGGCCCGGCTTCTCATGGATCCAGGGCCCTTCTTCCCTCAGCTGCCTTATGTCTCTGAACTGCTTTCTCTGGCCATATTTCCATGCTGACCTCTTAAACAGTGCAATAAAGTGACTTGCTTTCCAAAGTTGTTTCCCAATCCTTGTCTCCTCTGGGTCCTACTTTGCTGATGCTTCCCTTTCAAGAACAGAGAGGTCTTGCTTCCTCTACTACATAGGAAGGCAGGAGAGAGGTCTGGGGAGAGATAAGAATAAAATATTGAGGAAAAGAACTTAAAAAAATATGTGTATGAGTGTTTAGCCTGCATGTATGATTGTGTACTATGCTTAGTACTTAGTACCTACAAAGGCCAGAAGAGGCACCTAGTGGGTGCTAGGAACTGAATCCATGTCCTTTGGAAGAGCAGCCATCTCTCCAGCCCAAGAAAACGATTTTTTAAAGTGTAGACCCATGGACTCGGGCCACAGGCCTTTCCTTGCAGCATATGTAGCTACACTGCTTGGTGTGTGTGTGTGTGTGTGTGTGTGTGTGTGTGTGTGTGTCTGTCTGTCTGTCTCCATTTGTGCCTGACAGTTAGCTGCAGGGTTTCCCCCACACCACTTCAGGGCTGAGCTCAGCTGCACAAAGGGCCTGGGTGTGAAGCCAGGGGAACCAGCCCTAACCCCGTTGTCGACCCCATCACGTCTGCAGGCTGGATGTGTGTGTTTGGGAGGGAGGGATTGTTAGGCAGTATTTGTTTGTAAAGCCACTTGCTCTTCAGATAATACTTGTGCTAACTTCTATTGATGAAGCAGTGTGAGCCCCAGCAAAGTCCTTTCCCAAAGTGTCTTTGAAGCCAAGAGCCCATTGAAGGGAAGAAAGGCCGGGAGAGGGGATTAGTTTGTTCAGCAGCTGTGAATTTCAGTGGGAGGTTGATGAACTCTGAAGTCTTTGTTTAAATTAAAGGGGGGGGGCTGCTGCTGGAGCGAGAGCCCCACTTGGGGCCCTGAACTAACACAAGGAGAAGTCTGAGCTGCAGGGAGCTGTGTACTGACTGCGGAGACTTTTCCCAAACACTTTCGGAAAAGGTGTTGTGAGGAGAGAAAGGGGCGGAGTGGCGGATTACCATGTGAAATGAAGTTTTCATTGACTCCGGCGGGGGTGCAAGGCTGGTTTAATGGCATTTTGTTCCCCTATTTTCTCTTCTTGAGCTCTTTAGAGATATTGTTTTGCTAAGACAGGCTTTCTTCCCTTTTCTTTCCAGTCTGCGGATTGCCTCTATGGGAGCCAACATAAATATTTCTCCTCCAGGAATGTGGGTTAATTAAAAGGAAACGAATGACTGGAAGCATCCAATCCAGACCGACAATAGGCGAGTGCCCCAGCCTGCCCTCCCCTCCCACCACCACCCGCGCTACCAGCGTGCCAAGGACGACCCTTTCTCTCTTTGCACTGACCTGCTCCTAAGGCCAAGTGAGGCTGGGATTCTTTTAAAGAAAAGAAAGCCCTGCTTGTGTGTAGGTTCACAGGCCAGAGACAGGAAGGAGACAGTGTTTTGCTCACCCCACCCAGTTCTCGTCACTTCTCAGGACCTCCCCTCTACTTCTGTCCTCGGACTGAGACAGATGGGCTCCTTGAGAGCACACAAGAGGAGGGAAGGGGCCTGGGTGGCTGTGCCACCCCACACTAACTTACAAGTCTGTCGGCTTTCTCAACATCAGTTTAAATGTGTAGAGCAAAGGTTTGACTAGCTGACCTCAGAGGGGCCTAGTCTTCCCGGTAAGCAGTTCTAGAGCTTTCTGCACAGCCGAAGTGATTTGGTGTGTAAGCCCAGAAGCCTCGGACTGAGGGACGCTGACATGTCCTTAGCTGTCTCCACTTCAGTGTTCACTGAATGAACAATACATGAAGGCATAATGGTTGGGGGGGGGGGGCAGGACTTCCTTCATAGAGCTGGAATGAACTGGGTGTCAGTCATACCCACCTGGGGATACAGAGCAACCTGTGAAAGAAATGACAGCCTCATGGGTTTAGAGTCTGACTTTAAAGTTCCGAATGTTGAAGCGCAGAGCTTCCGTTTATGCTGAGAGCCCTGGAAAATGCGGCTTTACTTTCCAGCATGGAACCGTCATGCTTCCCAGCTGCATTGCCACGATTCCTTCTGTGCACTGTCACGTAACTGTCGGGTGAGACCGTGGGATTAACACGCTGCTCTTGATGAGGGAAAAGAAAGGATAACTTGGGAGACTGAGAAAGCACAGATAACTGAGCGAGGGAAAAAAGAGCCTTTTACTAATAGAGCTAGAAGTACCAAGAGAAGTGTATCCCCTGCTAAAGAAGAGAAAAAAAAACACCCCCAGTTAAGCATGGAGAGGACCAGAGGATGCACAGAGGTCTGACTGGCTGATGCCAGAGGCAGTCTACTCTTCCAGGGCGGCCCCTGGGGCTTTGGTGTTGTGAGGGCTGTACTTCCTTCAGGAAGAGGGGGATGAAGTGAAGAATTTCGCTGGCTCTGCTCCAGAAATGCCCATGCGCAGGACTAGCCTAGGGTAGGAGCAGCTGTGGGGAAGGTCTGGGCTGAACTGGCTCCTCTGTTGCCAGACCCCTATTTCATAAACAAGCCCCTGCTGGACTGCCCTTCTCCGAGAAAGGAATCTCAGACTCAGAAGCAGCAAGCTCTTGGCTTCCAAGTAAATGCATTAGTGGAAGATTTATGTGGGTGATTTACTAATCCCCGGCAGATTAACCTCAGCCAAATCAAGCTAACTACTTAGGCCATCAGGGGAGGCTACAGGGAGATGGTATCCTGTCAAAGAGGGAGGAAGGAGAGAGCTTAGGGGTTAAGTTTCTCCTCTGCCTTTCCCTCATCATCCCAATGAGTTCAGGATCTGGGGGGAGGGGTGTGTATCAGAGACTGAAATAAATTAAAAGGTCAGGGTTCTGAACATCCTATTAGCAACAGTCTCTCTCATAGCAGGGGATTACTTATCCAGGGAAGTATCCAATGGTCTGAATCCTGCGTATTTGAGAACCAGATGTTGGGGCTGGACTTCTTCCTATATATGCCCTGCCTTTAGAGGTACAGATCCAATCGTTGTCTTGATTTACCCGTCTTGGCTCAAACGATCAAAGCTCCTTTGGAGAAGGAGACAAGGTACAGATGGCTGCTATGATCAGGAAATGATTGCCAACCTGCCCACTGCCGCCTCTACCACTCCTAGGCCTCTTGGGTGTGTCTGGAGTATCTTTGGTGTTTAGGAAGGCCACTGCTCAGCTAATGAAGTCCGTCAGTGACATGGTGTCACGGTGTGCAAGTTGGGTTTGGGGGTTCCCTCTTCCCCCATATTCAAAGGCTTTCTTGTTCCCAGTTTTTTGTTTGTTTTGGTTTTGGTTCGTTTGTTTGTTTTGTTTTGTTTTTTTCAGGACAAGTAGGGAAATGAGAAGACAAAGTGTTAGATTCTTGAGGAGCCAACATTCGGGGAACTAGGTCTAGACTGTAGGCCCCGGAGGCTCTGGCTCCCAGGAGGGAGGTGCAGTTGTGGTGGGCAAGAGAAGGGCCATGTCTTTACCTGGACTCTGCGTGTCTGAGAGGGTTCTTTCCTCGGCCTGATAAGCTAGGTCCAGCATTAAGACAGCTGGGGTCTGGGGTAGGGTAGGGTGAGGTGAGAAGAATCGCCTGTTTTCGTCCTTTTCTCAGGAACAACTGTGCAGAATTTTAGAACAGTTTTGAGACCTAAGAATGAGCTACGAAGACCATGCAGAGGAATCCGGGAAACAGTTTGGAAAGTGGCACTCGGTGGAGTGACTGCGGCCTCTCCCCGTCATGATCGCTGAGCTAGGGAGTGCGAGGTCCCCAGGCTGGGTCCCTCTATTTCCGGGGGTATCTAAACGAAGCCGAGGACGAACAGGAAAGGAGGCGGGAGGAGACCCTTAGGGTTTCTTCCCAGGTTTGTGCGCAGCGCCTCTCGGCGGCCGCTCGGCGCGGCTGCAGAAGTACTTGGTGACCCGCCGGCGGCACTGCTCGCAGCGGACCGCGCAGCACCAGTGAAACTTGCAGTTGCAGCTGGACACTGTCTCGGTGCGGCGCTCCTCCACTGCCAGCCCGCAGTCCCCGCACAGCCGGCGGCAGCTGCGGCGCTCCCAGCGGCCCAGGGCTCGCCCGCGCCGCAGGCACTCTCGGCCCTCGGTGCCTAGCAGCCCCAGGGTCTTGTTCTCCAGGCAGTAGTCTGGAGAGTCCTCCAGGTGCACCAGCTCGCGCGTGGAGATGGAGCGGAAGGTGTCGGCGATGGCGCCGCGGCCCGCCGCGCTGTTGCCCGCGCCCTGCAGCAGGTCCACCTTGAGCGCCACGTGATACTTCTCTTTCAGGTGCGCGCCCACCTCCCGGAACTCGGGCAGCTGCAACCAGCAGGTCTGGGTCGTGCAGCTGCCAGACACGCCATGGCACTTGCACGTGCGTTTCATGGTGCCCTTGACTGCCTGGGGAGAAAGCTGCGCATAAGCAGTCCCGGCCGGGAGGAATTGCAAGGCGCCTAGCTAGGGAGTGACCAGAGGGTTGGGTAGAGTCTGTTAAAGAACCGAGGTGTTGGAGCTGGTAGTGGATGGAGCCAGCTGTCTAGTAAAGGGCTGTGGGACTCACCTTGCGGCCAGCCTCATTGTTGTGCAGATTCATGGCTGCTCTGGCATCCTGTCCTGTCTCCAGGGCATCCACAAACTGCTTGGAAATTGCCTCTCCGAAGCCCACGTTGTCGCTGCAGCCTCCCCAGAGCCAGCCTTGGCCTCCTGAAAAGGCAGGAGCAGGAAAAACCATTGAGTCCAAAACTTCCTGGGCTCATGTTTCTGATTGGGTAGGTGGGTGGGTAGGTGGGTGGAGGAGAGTCTGGAATGGGAAAGGGTTAACGTTGGGTGAGTGCCCTGTTTCTGGATTGGTTTCCATCTTGATTTGTTTTTACCACCTTTTCTGTCCTCTTTCAGCCTGAGCCAATCCCCTGCTCAGGCCTTCATGACATAACTGGCTGTCGCCTGCATGCTCCTCTGCGGGAGGGTGCACGTGTCTGGTGGGCAGGCGGTTGAAGTCTGGGAAGGGACAAGAGTTCAACCTTTGAGAGAGGAAGAGAGCCTAACAGAGGTGATAGGGAATAATGAAGTCAGGAACTGAGTGAGCGGGTACAGAGGATGGGGAAGGCAGTGGGAAATCTCTGGACGAGGGATGAACACAGGACAGGGCGACAGGAAAGAAAGTCCCCCTGCGATGGACCAATGATTGAGTCTACACACTATTCCGTTACTATTGTGTTTAAGTTAAGGAAATTTGGGGAGGAGAACAGGACCGTTACACTGTTTAGGCAGGGCTGTCACTGTAGTATGTGTGGGCTGGAACTGGCTCGCCCTACTTAAGCGTTATTTCCCTTGTGTTTAGAAGAATACAGGTTTATTCCTCCAAGTCCCCACCATGCTTTTTGTTGTGTAAGTGAACATCCCCCACCTGCCTGCGCTCCTCGTTCCCACATTTCTACTCACCCAGTTGTCCATTTCGGGAGTCATCACAGCCACAGTTGTCAAAATCTCCAAGGCTGCAGTTTCTGGTCAGGGTATACATCACTCCTGCAGAGCTGATGGCGTGTACAAACGCGGTCTCCCGGTTAGCTGCGGGAGCGAGCCAAAGTCCCTCAGGGGTTAGAAGAAGAGGCTGCAGCCCAAAGAAATGCTAATGTGCTGCTTCCCCTTAATGCCTTCATCACACACACACCCTCCCTAGCCTAGCCTGTTTCTCCGGAATCCGGTAGCTTACCGGCTTTCAGGACCCATCCCCTCCCTGCTCTCAGCCCTAGCCTCCTTCCCTCCCACCTTTTCAAGTCACACATTTTGTGAGTGGTTGGCTAGACTGCTGTTGACATGATTATAGAGGATTTATGTGGGAAAGAACCTGAGAAAAAAAGTGGACATGAATCTGAAAGCAAAGAACCCACCCCATTTCCTCCTGGAAAGTCTAGAAAGCACGCAGTCATTCTTAAAAAGCTCCTCCAATGAGGGACTTCTCACTATTGTTTATCTTCTCTATGGTAACCTGGTCTCCAAGTTTCTCCTGGGTCAGCACCTCTCTCTAAGCCTGCAGAAAGAAGAGGCTAAGCAGTGTGAGGATTTATTACCCTAACCTGTATCTTGGTATTGCTTAGATTGTGATGAAGCCTTCGGCCAACTGGACAGCCAAGGGCAGTACAGGAATGGTGATTAGGCAGTGTATTAAACAGTGAGGGAGAAAGAAAAGAAAGGAAGGAAGGAAGGAAGGAAGAAAGGAAGAGAGAAGACAGACAGAAAGAAAGAGAGAGAAGGAAGAAAGAAAGAGAACACAGAAAGAAAGAAGGAAAGAAAGTGAAAGAGGAAGAAAGAGAGAGAGAGGAGGGGGGAGAAAGAGGAAACAAAAGGGGCAGAGAAGGTAAACAGAAGATCTCAGGAGAGAAAGAGAGATGTCCTGAGCAAAGAGACTGGATGAAAATTAAAGACCTAGAGGAGGAGGGGAAAAGCTACGACCAGCAGTTCCTGGAGCAGAGGCCAAGGCTTTCCTTACCACTACGAAGTCCACCATGGCTGGACAGCTGCAAAGCTCTCTCAGGGCAGTTCCAGCGGTCCCAAGCAAACTGGTATTTACACTCTTCAATACCACTCTGGGCACCAGCTGCCACACTGCTGGAGTAGACGAGGTAAGCCTACAGGAATATGGGCTCAAAATTTAGCCTCAACTTAGGAGACATTTGCCCCAAGCAACTCTCTTACACTCTGCTGTCCCAGCTTTCTAAAATACGGAGTGAGAAAGCAGTCTAAATATGCTATCTCATTTGTGTAGGTCAAGAGACCAAGACTCAGGGAGAAATACTTCGCCCAGAGCCTCACAGTTAGTTAGCAGATGGCAAAAGGAAGAGAGAACTTGGTTTCCACCAAACCCTAGTTCCCACCAGACTTTACTCATTATATTAAACCATCTCTCTGAACTGAGTCTCAATCACACAATTCTTGAAATTTCAGGTATTGCACCCCACTACTAACTAAGGATTGGTATTTGGGGAACTCCTTTCCTGTAGAGGCCAAGTAGTACAGTTGCTGAACGTTAAAGGAGACACTGACAGATGCAGGATTGCACCTGTCACAGCGGTGACTTTTCTGGCTCTGGAGATTCCGGCCATAAATTCAGTAACAATACAGCCAAGTGCTCATCTGAGCCCTGACAGTTTGCTGAGTGGCTTTGGGCAAGTTCCTATCTGCGCTATACACCACAGCGTAATGGAAGCTGTAGATCTAATGAAATCACCATGTATTATCTTCAGCCAACAAGTTAAAGCTAATGACATCTGAGTTCATCAAAGACATTCTCCTTACCTTTGGCCCGGTCATCAGAAAATTGTTCACTGACCTAGAAGAAGGAGAAAGCAGAGCACAGTGGAGAGATACCAGTTTGTTTCTGCCTCCAAGAGTCACAGAGATCATTTCCACCATACCATTGAGAGAAGGAAAGGGAAATTAGCTTTCATAAGCAACGTTATACCTTGTCACATGGCTAATAAAGATAACCCACTCAGGACCAGCAAGATGGCTCAGTGGGTCACTGTGCCTGCTGCCACGCCTGATAACCGGAGTTCGATCCTGGAACCCACGTGATAAAAGAGAACCAGCTCCTGCAAGGATTTTCTGATCCCCACTCATGTACTACAGCATGTATGCTGGCTCCAACACACGTGTGTACCCAAAATAAATAAATTTTAAAATAATTAAAAATTTAAAAGATAGCCCATTTAGTTAAAAAATACAAGTTGAAAGTAGTATGTTTCTTTAGATTATAAAATATTTATTTTTAAGTATGTGAATGCTTGTCTGTATGTACATATGCACACCACACCATGTACCTGAGGAGCCCAAAAGAGGGTGTCAGATCCCCTAGAACTGGAGTTACAGATGGTTGGGAGCCACCCTGTGGATGCAGGGGACTGTATCCAGGTCCTCTGCAAGAGCAGTCAGTGCTCCTAACCACTAAGTCCTCTCTCCAGTCCCATTTCTTTGGATTTTTAAAGTCAGTTATAATTTCCAACACCATAAAAAATTTAAAGTTACAGCTTCTAATACCATAAAAGATGGAAATAATGCTTGATTATTGCTTTGCCACAGGCTGGGGACAGAGCTAGCATTAATTCACAACTGGGTACCAGACCCTACTCATATTTCACACGTAGCCCTTTTAAATCATTTCTATCTCTATTTTGTTCATGGGGATCCAAGGGAAAACAGCTAACTACATGTTCAGGCTCACCCAGCTAATGAGTGAGGAAGTTGGATCTGATCCAAGTTTATTTGACTTCACTGAACTGTAGAGAGACACCTGTCTAATTAGGAAGAGTAAACAGTGAAATATCTGTCTCAGGTTTTAATAATTGAATCCTAAAATAAAGCTGAATCTGAAAAGTAGCTTGGTCTCTACTTAAAAACGAAATGGCTTCACTCTTAGGTCTTTGCCTCAGAGAAATGAAAACTTTTTAACCTAGGAATTCATATGTGTGTGAACTTATGAGTGTGAAAGGTAAAAATGTAGCATTTGCTGGGCTTAATGGTGCACTTGAGGGGGTGGCAGCAGGAAAATCAGGAGTTCAAGGCCAGCCCCGTCTATAGAGCTAGTTCCATCCAAATCAGTCTGGACTACTTGAGACTCTGTCTCAAACTAACAAAACGAGCAAACAAAAACCCTCTAGCCTTGCTTATCATATACAAGGCCACTGAGTTCAAGCCTGTACACTGCAACAATAAAATTCCTTACAACAACAACAACAACAAAAACCACCAAATATTTAAAACTGTCACATCCACACCATGGAATAGCACTCAGCAATAAAAAGAATGAGCTATTAATAAACACAATTACTTGGATGAACCTCAAGGAAATTAGATTAAAGTCAATCCCAGACTGGGGTGATGGCTTAGCCATCTGTGTGATTGTGGGGAGAGACAGGATCCCAGAGCAAGCTGACTAGCTAACTGGCTAGCTAACTAGCTGAATCAGTGAGCTCTGGGTTCAGTGAGGGATCCCGCCTCCCTCACTATGTGAAATGGAGAGCAGTTGAGGAGACAGCCAATGTCAACCTCTGGCCTTTATATGCACACGCACATGCAGGGACACAGATAAACACACATGCACATACTATGCAGACACACATACACACACACACACACACACACACACACAAAACAAGTCAATTTCAAAAGACATGTATTTCTGGGTCTGGTCCTGTAATTGTTACCACTTGGGAGGCTGAGACAGGAGGATCACCGGTTAAAGGTGTGCGTGAGCTACAGAGCAAGTTCAAACCCGGACTGGTCAATTTATGAGATTTTGTTCTCAGAGTGAAAAAGAAAAGACTGCAGATATCATTTAGTTCAACACTCATGGAACATGTGCAATCCTTAGTACCACGAAAGGGAGATGTCTATATAACATGCTGAAATAGAGCTGAGACCAGAGTAGTGAGGCTAATAACAAGTTGGTGATTTGCCAGGAGTTTGGAGGAGGAAGACGGATGCTGCTATTGAGAGTCATGAGCCTTAGTGACGGAAAGTGTCTTAACTATGGTCATGGTTACACAAGGGTGTAAGCATGGCAAATTTGCATCAGAATCAATCTCTCTCTCTCTCTCTCTCTCTCATTCTCTCTCTCTCACACACACACACACACACACATACACACACACACACAGATACACACACACACAAATATACGAGTCTAGGGGTGCAGTAAAATAGTGTCTGAATAAGCTCTAAGGTTACCATGTAATAATTTTAAGATGGAAACGTTGAGGAAGGTTATGGAAAAGGTACAGAAGCTTCCTGAATATTTCTTTGTAACTTTTGCAAATCTCTAGTTATATAAAAATGTAAAGTTGAACACAGATATGATCTGCAGTCTTGGAGATTTGGAGAATGACTTCAAAATAGACATTTTATATCAATGAAAATGTTTTATCTATAAGCTTTCCATCATGGGCAAGTAACATCGGAATCCTTATGGACTGTACCCGAAGCTTGGCGTCCCCTGGCGATTCTGAGGGCTGAAAAGGTGGTAAACATCAGAAAGGGAATTAGAAACAAAATAGATAAAATCATTCTCTTATTGGTGGCCAAAGGGCTTGCTGGACTCTCCACATGAAACATAACAGCCAAAATGTGGGTAGTTTTTGAGAAACAATATTAGCAGTTTGGAAGGCAGACAGAATAGTTATCGTTTTTACAGGACAGTCATTACTGGGAAAGAAGACAGCATGAAACGAAACATGGCTGACAAAGGACAGAGCTTTGCCAAGGCTGAGCCTGGGGCAAGAGTCTCGCCATGAAAGAATCTAAGTCAGGAAAAGAGGCGAGTAAGGGGCGGAGGGCTTGGAGGGTTTTCCCCTCCTAGAGAGCCTGGTTAAGGAAAGACATGTGTAACATGCTTGTCAGCTGAGCCAATGAAAGCGACAGGTTTCACTGAACACCTGTCTTGGCACAAAACTTGGCCCTTATTTAGACAACATGCGTATGTTATTGTTTGTAATAGATTGGGTCCACGTGACTGCTTTACTTCTATGCAAAATCTCCAGCGTCGAGAAAAGACTCTGTGTCTTCGTGGTGAGCACCAAAGCAGGAGAGTGTTAGTTTTGGTTAATGAGACTGTGGTGTGATGTCCTTTGAGCCAGTCAAAGTAAAGACTGCAGAAGGCGTAGTGGATGAGTGCTGTGAGGAGAGGGTGAAGGGGGAAGGCATTGAAGTGTGTTATGGGCTGGGTGCCAGCTGGAGACAGTCACGTGACTGAAGGGAAGACACTGTCAACAAACGTGGGAGACGGAATGTCTGTTTAATAGGTGGCAGCTCTCTATGGGTGGGTCATGATGTATACTCTCAGATGGAGGTGCATCTTCCCATTCCCCAAGAGGATGTACCGTTGCTGCTGCCACTGCCCAGACTGGGTACCGTTCAAAAGGGTTTTTAATCTTCCTGGACCTTCCCAACTATTCTCAGGCCTTTTTGTTCAGTCTCCAGACTTGTACATTCAACGATCTGCTTGATTTGGTAGGCATTCAATTTACCTTGCCTCAAAATGAACACTTGCTCTCTCGACATCTCAACCTACTCAACTCAGAACGGGAAAGTCCCTCCTTGCTTAGATAAAAGTCCCAGCAAGTCGTCTTTGACTCTTTTTTCTTATTCTGTATTCAATATGTCCTCAAATCTTGCTGACTACAGCTCATAATGTAACCAGTTTTCAACGTCTCCCCTAATTTCACTCTGGGTCAAACTATCACCATCTTTTGTCTGGATTATTGGGAAAGCCTGTTAATTAGCTGGCTATGGTGTTGTACACCAGTAATCCCAGCACTGGCGAGGGTGTGTCTGGAGGATTTTAAGTTCAAGTTTATATGAAAAGTTCCTTAAACTCAGCAACAACAAAACAACTCAGTTTACAAACAGACACATGACTTGAATTGACATTTTCCCAAACATGTGCCATTGAGCCCGTGGAAAGATGCTCAGCATCACTAGTCATCTGAGAACAAAACCACAAGAATACACCACACCCACTGAGGGAGCTAAACTGAAATAAGAAGACTGGGTGGGATGGCGCATGCCTTTAGACCCACTCAGGAACACTCGGGAGGCAGAGGCAGAGGGTCTTTCTGAGTTAGATAGAAGCCTCCTCTCCATAGTGAGTGCCAGAAACCAGGACTACAAAGAGAGACTCTGTCTCAAAGGAAGAAACTGATGAAAACTCAAAGCATCCAGAATCCTCAGTGTAGCCCTGACTATGCTGGAACTCACTCTATAGACCAAGCTGCCCTCGAACTCAGAGATCCGCCTGCCTCTACCTCCCAAGTGCTGGGATTAAAGGTGTGCGCCACCACTGCCCGGTGAGTGCATGCACCTTAGAAAATTGTTTAGCAGTTCCTCCACAGGTTAAATATAACACAGCAGTTCTACTCTTAGGCAGACATATATGACACAAAACATAGACACTGTGCTCATCACAATATTAATTAGAATAGCCAAAAACCAAAACTGCCCAAACGTCTAGCTCCTAATGAATGGGTGCATGCAATCTGGTATATCTACAGTAGACTATTATCTGACCATAAAAGTAAACAAAGTGCTGATACATGCTCCACACAGATGAACATCACTCTATGTGAAAGAACCCAGACACAAAAGACCAAGAGCTGTAGGAACTCTGCTCTTGATTTTATGAGAAACTTCTAGAAAAGACCATTCTATAGCAACAGAAATTAGACTGGCAGTTATCAAGGACACAGGGGAGAACACTGGGATGGGACCGCTAATGGAAAGGGGATTTCTTTCAGGGTTGGTAAAAAATGTTTGAAAATGAATTGTGTTGAGGGCTGCACAGGTATGTGGATTTACTAAAAGCCATTTGTTTTTACTCTTCAAAGGGTGAATTTTATGATGTGTGGGTTCTATTTCAATAAAGTCATCATTTATAAGTCTTTCTTATTCTTGGGTAAATGTCTAGTTCAAATGAGTCATGCTCATTACTTCTCCTCCTCCTCCTCCTCCTCCTCCTCCTCCTCTTCCTCTTCCTCCTCCTCTTCCTCTTCCTCCTCCTCCTCTCCTTCTTCTTCTGAGACAGGGTTTCTCTGTGTAGTTTTGGTGCCTGTCCTGGATCTCGCTCCATAGAGCAGGCTGGCCTTGAATTCACAGAGATCCGCCTGCCTCTGTCTCCCGAGTGCTGGGATTAAAGGCGTGCGCCACCACTGCCCGGCTCATTACTTCTTTTTTAAAAAATGTGTATTTACTTTATTTATGTGCTTTGTGTTGGCCCGCATGACTTTGTGTGCACCACATGCACGCAGGAGCCCAAGGAGGAGAGAAGAAGAAATTGGATCCCCTGGAACTAGAGTCAACAGGCAGCTGTGAGCTGCCATGTGGGTGCTGGCAATCAAACCTGAGTCCTCTGCAAGAGCAGTGAAAATTCTGAGCCATCTCTCCAGCCTCTACAACCAGTACTTCCTGAAGCTTCACTGCAGGCGTTTGGGGGAAGAGGGGTGGATATGGAACCCAAGACCTCACTCTTACTAGACAAGTTACTAATTTCAATAATCCAAAGCAACTGCTCTGCCACAAACTATACCCCAGCCCTTGCTTGCTTTTTCTTTTGTAAGATAGGGTCTCACTATGTAGTCCAGGCTGACCTTGAACTCACAACCCTCCTGCCTCGGCTTCCTAAGTTCTAGGATAACAGGTGTGTACTACCATACTTGATATCACAGTGACCCCGACCTCCAACCAAGTCTCACTGTTTAGCCCAGGCTGGCCTTGGTTTCCATTTACTGCCTTGTTTCTGATCATAAGTATGGCTTGCCTGAGGTATCTATTGCCCTCAGCTCCTCTTACATACAACTTTGAACACAGCGAGTGTTCTGTACAAGTGGGTTGAATTAAAGGGTTGGAAAGGAAAGATAATGAAGGGCTCCTTAGAACCAATGGGAAATCTGAGAAGAAAAAGGGTTACAAAAAGATACGTGGATAAAAGAGGAGACAGAGATGAACCCACAGATTGAAAACCCAGGCGCTACTTTTCTTTCTTTTTAAAACCTTTCCGTACTCAGCCCAGAAGGCAATGCCGCCAGAACCTACCAATCTAGAAGTGTGCATGGCCCAGATCTTGGATCTTTGTACTGGGATGTCACTTGTCTTCAGGACAGTTCATAGGTAGCACTTATCTTTTAATTACAATGTTTGGAAAGAAAAGATTTGGGGGATACAAGGGAGAAATGTGGGGCAAGCGGAGCTGCCTCTTATTCGTTAATTGAGCGGAGTCATACAGCAAGGATGGAAGCCAGGAGCACTGAGCGAATGCATGCAGTGAGTGGTTAGGGTAGACACATCCGTAGCACCTGGATACTGCCCTGGATATCATCATTGTGTTTCATAGTAATTAGGAATGGGTGTAAGCAGTTTGCACAAATAACTGCAGTTTTTCTTTATACTGCCAAGTAAATATCTTATTGTTTCTTCTCCTTTTGTTACTTGTATATATGATACATAATCTATATACATATATGCATGTATAAAGTGTGAAGTCGCAGTCCCAGGGATGGTGGCACACTCCTTTAATCCCAGCACTTGGGAGGCAATGGCAGGCAAATCCCTGTGAGTTTGAGGCCAGCCTACTCTACATAGTGAGTCCTAGCCAGGGTTCCATAATAGGACCCCATCGCAGAAAAGTATGATGTCACATAAAATGCAGTTTGTTTCACGTACTAACAGCTAATATCATCAGATATGTCCGGGTAGTGGTACTTTACCTGTAACATGTTACAAATTTTCCTAATGACTGAACACAGTGTTTATGCTGTGCACAGCAGATCTATTGTAAGTATTTTAATGCTTGAAGCTCATGCAATTGCCACAACAGTTATAGAAAATAGAATGAGTCTATTCTCCACTTCACAGACATACAAACTGCATGGTGGTGTGTCAAGGCAATATAACACACTAGTTCAGGGGTGGGTCTGGAACCTTCGCTGTTTCATTCTAGCACAGCGGTTCTCACCCTTCCTAACACTGTGACCCTTTACTACAGTTCCTCATGTTGTGGTGACCCCAACCATAAAATTGTCTTGTTGCTACTTCGTAACTGTGATTTTGCTACTGTTATGAATTGTAATGCAAATATCTGATATGCAACCCTCATGGAAGGGTCATTTGACCCCAAAAGGGTCATGACCCACAGATTGAGAACCACTTTTCTAGGCCATGTACTACTGAAAATGTGACTCACATCTCTGCCCCAAGTTCTTCTGCTGATCCAGGACTCTTAATTCCTGAAAAGTCATAATGGATATTTGGAAGTCTCAGTGACGTTCTACTGAGTAATTGATGCCTGTGCTCAGTAAAGAAGTCCAAATGGCGATCACATGGTCTTGGTGACATTTTTCTTTTTGTAATGCTCCAGCGCTCCCTCCGGAAGCTTCCATGCTCATAGGGGCAAGGGTTCTGGAAACTGCCAGATACCCCATAACTGATGCTACTCACACTGGCTTTTGTGTAGACAACATAGAAATGAACAAGGAGATTTTATGGGAGGAGATATGGAGATTATCTGGAAACTATACTTCCTGCTCAGTTTTTCTCTATAAACATAAAACTGCTTTTTAAAAAATGTGTACTGGTTTTTTTAAGTAGGGACACATGTCTTTTATCCCACTGGAGTTTAATTTTCCAGTGTGGGTCTCTACGCTGTCATTTCTGCAGAAGGGGGTGGTAAGGAGGCTTGCTCACATTCCCTTTTTGTTTTGCCCTTTAGTGCCCCTCTAGTTACCCTTCCGAGCCCTTCATTGGCCCGAGAGGCTGCTAAGAAAATCATGTAAGCACTTCATGCTGGATCCTTTCAGTTCTTTCCCATCAGACCAAATGTGTTTATAGCAAGTCCTCAACCTCTGGTTTTGATAAACCTGTGCCTGCAGCCCCAGGTGTGTCCAGATGTGCCAAATCCAAGTAGTACCCACCTCAGAGCCCTTGCAAAGGGCATTCCTTTCAAAGAGTGCCATTCTGGCAAAGAAAAGGGAATTCAGAAAATGTTATGAATGGAACTTCTAGTGTCTGCTGCTGCACTTCCTGGGTTCAGCCTTTGGGGACTACGCTCACTATGAGCGATACACAGTCAGCCTTGGCACATGGTCTATTATCAGCTCGTCTACACTCTTCCTACCCTATGTTGATGCTGGAGAACATACAGAAGACTCTAAGGCTTGCAGTTTCCACTGACTTCAAAGTGAACCCATGGATATCTGGGTCTCCCAGATTAGCATGATAATTCCTCAATAGATTGTAGCTCTGTCAATGTCCCCACATGTCCGAGGTGGCTTTGGTGACAGCATCTTTCCCAGATAGCCATCTGGTCTCACTGCACCCCACAGGGCGAGGGCATGAGCAAGCAGTTGCTCTCCGCCAAACTCTCACAGGCTGCTGGGAGGCTGAGGTGCCTAGCTGAGGTAAGGTGAACTGTGTGTGCAGCTCCTGTCCTTGGCTTCTCTCTCTCTCCTTGCACTTCCAGTGGCTTCCTCACATTGTGGCTGACTCATGCCCTCTTCCCCACAGCACAACGGAATGTTTGCACAGTGGACTCTGCCACAAGGGATTCCGAGTCTGGTCAAGGCCCATCCCCCTTCTGGTCCTCCACTCACTGACTCTGCTTCTGGGAGTCTTTAACACAGCAGCTCCACGTATGCCCCTAGACCATCTCTGCACACTAGTCACCGGTCCCGGACTATTAACCCACAATTTGCTCTTTTGTTTTTCTTAGACAAGTTCATTGACAGCAAGGATTAGGAGAGCAGTCAGATCTCCGTCTCCTGTCCTCCAGAGTTCAGGGTCGCTCTGCTATCACAGGTCCCCTGTCCTCCTGTTCTTCACCTCATCGCCTTCAGCCACAGCTCCCCTAACCCAGGCACTGATGAGGAGGTTCTTTGCTGCTATTTCATGAGTCTCTAAGTCCTCACTGTGTTCCTCATGTTAATTATCCTTCCTGTCACTCAAGGACCTTCTGGGATCCAGCCACATGCCCTGCCCTGGCTGCATGTCTCGCTTGAGGCTGTGTGGGTGGTCTTCACAGCAGAGTCCTTACCTCCCTTCCCATTCCTTCTCTGCTCAGGGACCTTCTCCCTGGAGAAAGCTCAGAGCCTAGCCAGTAGCCAAGTCTGGCCTTGATTCACAAGGCTTTTATCTATAGCACGATGCTTGTGAGCTGGCTTACCCACTGGACCCTTAGTCCGCAACCATCCTGACCCCAAAGGAAAGTTTTTCTCAGGGAGGTGCAACAGGAGGGGAGGGACTTTGGAGCAATTCAAAGACAAATACCACTGCTGCTCTGTCAATGCCTGGAAAGTCTCCAAGTTTCTTTTCCTAAGAATGTATGTTTCCTCCCCTGATATTTATTAGACACCACACACACACACACACACACACACACACACACACACACACACAAAGCCCTTCTCTACCTGATGCTTTTTGAAGAAGCATGCGTTATTTTTCCAGCGTAGGGAGTTCAGAGACAGCTGCAAGCCCCTGTGCTGGTTGATTAGAACCACACACATGGGCAGGTGTTTAAGCCACTGCTCCTCACCCACAGTTTGGGGATGATTCTTCACACTTGCAGAGTATACAAGGTAGTGTGTATAGCAACATCATTTTGTGGTCAGCAGGTTCTCAGCCATGATCAGGATACTGCCTCACTGTGGGACTGATGGGCCTGGACCAGAAATGGTCATGGTCAGGATACTCTCACTGTGGGACTGATGGGCCTGGACCAGAAGTGGTCAAGCACGTGTTCTGTTTGCATCCACCTCAGCATGACGGGAACCTTGTAACTGGGCTGATTTCGGGTACCTGGCTCCCTCTCCTCTTCCTGTGCATGCACCTACCCAGGAGGCCATTCTATCTCTTTTGGAGAGCTCCCCACAGGCAGCTTTCCTGGATGCTGTTATTCCAGGCTGGCTTCGAGTCCAATGGTTGATGCAACTTAGATGTGGAACTAGATTCCCTTTGCTCTGTCCCACTCATGTTTTTTTAAAGACAAAGCCTTTTATATGAATTTCTAGAATTTTATGTTTTATATCCAATATCCAGAACTTTCATCCTCATCCCCTCTGCCCCACTTGGGTCCTGCCTCCCTTCCCTTTCCTTATAGTCCTTTGACATCCTCCCTTCCCTTTCCTTATAGTCCTTTGACTTGTCCTCCCTTGTCTTTAATCGCATCTCTAGACACCCACAAAAAGTCTGGAGGTCATGAGACTTCCATTGGTCTCTCTTGGTTCAGACTGTGGGGTTCTATTAAAGTTGGGTGACAGGCTAGGGGGAGGAGGTGTGATGGTGAGTGTGGACTGCTGTTCTCACCTAGAGACACACAGAGGCATTTCAGGGAGAGGAAGGGCTGAGGGCCAGAGGCTCCAGAGCTGGAAGCTGCCTGGGGCTCCAGCTAGAAGAGCCCACAAGAGTTCACACCTTGCCTGAGGCTGGGGAAAGCTGAGTCATCACCCCCTTCTGGGATTTTCCCAGAGGTTCTCTGTATTCCCCAACACACGTGAGCACACATGTACAAGCACACACACAATTACATGGACAAGAGCCTCCCTGATGACGGTGAAACTCGATCCCAGAGTTCCTAAAGCTTCTTTTGCTGCCCTCTGACAATGCCCAAGGATATTTAAACCAGGAGCCTCCCACTGCACAAGGAGCTGAAAAACATCAAAGGTTTTCACAGATCAGTTGGGTGACTAATAGCTATGCACTGTAAACTATAAATTATGGAAATTGACCCTACCATAGCTGGGGGAAGGAAGAGACAGGAGAAGGCGTGGATGTCTGAAGTCTTAGGGGGAAGAACGTGTGTAGAATTTCAAAGATCAATTTTCTCCTGCTTTCAAATGTGTCAAGAAGATAAAAATAAAATCATAAGGAAGCTGGGGATATAGCTCAATGGCGGAATGCTTGCCTAGTTGGACAAGGTCCTAGCTTGCACCTCCTTCACTGGACAGGGAAGCAGAGGAGGAGGCAGGGGTGAGGGGGAGTTAATATGGACAAGATCTTGTTCAGGGGTATGGAACACAAGCCTGGATTCAGAGAATGGAGTTTTTAAGCAAGAAAAGTATCAAGTGTGGACTCGAGGGAGGAGTGGGCACCGGAAGAGATGAGAGGAAGCACACAGAACTGGGGCGGACACTGGCCAAAGGAAGGGTTTATTGTTGTTTTCAAGATGGCTTGAGAGGCAAAACTCAGGAGTTCATGGCTTCAGGTCTTGTTCTCATAGCTACTCCATGACTAAAAGTGCTCTTCAAGCACGGTTTAGCCCTACAAGTAAGTCTGAAAAATATTTTTTAAGAATGTAAATTTTCTATATTACACTGAAACATATTATATATGAAAGTTAGTCTTACAAACCAGTTGGCTAAAACAAAACGTTAAGCAGGAGTGTACATTTCAATGGTCATCCTTACATTAAATATGCCTTAAAATGCCACATCAGTTCAAATCCAGCCCTTGCCAAATAATTATTGGCAGAGGCCAGTGACCTGCCTTTGGGACAGTTCCAGGCCGTGAAACTCTGCCAAGCAGGTGTGGAAGGATTTCTTCCTCCCCCTCCCCCCACCATGACGGAGGAAATCATCAGTTCCCAGTGGTCTTTTCCCTGCCGAGGGATGTGCTGTCAGTCAAGGGGATCTTACAGAGCCACGGCTGTCCTTCGTCCCCACTTCCACACTTCTTTCTGTAGTACAGCCAGCTCTGCCAAGGAAGCCAGAGCTGAGCTGCAGGAAAGCCCTCAGCAAATGAGGAGAGAAGGGACATGGCGGCTGCCCTCACCCTGGCCTCCAAGTGAAGGTCACTGAGGAGCAGTCCAGGCCACAGTCCCCAGTGGCCTGGCATCATGGCAGCTTCTGGCCCAGTCACTGTGCAAACAGTTTATGTTTCCTGACCTAGTCACCTAGGTCTCTGTGGCCTAGACTTGGAAGTATTCCTATCTGTTGGGCAGATGGACACAAAACCACTGATTTCCAAAGCAAGAAACCTGTCGCTGTAACTGTAGAGATTAACTCCCAAACCCAGCAGATGATCGGCTCAAGGCAGCAGAACCAACAGAAGTCCGAATTTGAGGACCCTTTTCACTATCTAATGGAACCAAATTCAAGTGGAGAGTGAAACATCCCTTTCCAGTCTGCCCCGGCCACTCATTTTGTTGTCTTTGTTGCCCAAAGCACAAATAAGCCAAAGCCTGCATCTGAATGGCTCCTCCTCCTTTCATTAATGACTATTCTGGGTTGCTCCAAGGACAATCGTAACTGTATATTGTTCCCCAAGATTCTTCCTACTTGCTGATGCTATCCCTGTCTCTCGTATATAGATGGGAGATTCCTTTTCACATCCTTCCTCTTCCTGTTTTGAACCATTTGAGAAGAGAAATACATGAAGCTGGAAACGCTACCAAAAGCAAATGAAACAGCTTGGACAGGAATTGACACTGGGTGAAGCTCAGCTGTAGGGGTTTCTTACATATCTGCTCACTCTGCTTTTATGAAGGAGGAAGCCAAGGAGGAGGAGGAAGAGTCCACAATAGAAACTTACAATTAAACAGAACACTCCTGAAGCAATAACCTAGGGAGTCTGAGCACCACAGACACCCTGAGGAAGCTGAAGAAATGCCGGACAGGACATATGGACAGCCTGATGGTTTGCTCTTGTCACGAATTGGCAGGGTAGGGAACACAGAGTCTGACGGGGAGCCAGAGAGTCTGAGTGTAAGAAGAAAGACTGGGATGTAGTGCAGCAGAAGACAGCCACAGTACCACACAGAGGGAAGTTCTTTGTTCTGTGGATCGGCCTAGTCTGGCCTGGAGACGGTAAGAATGTCATCCCTGGAGGCTGGCTGAAAGACTGACGTCTACCTTTTTATGGAGTCTTATTGGGACAAAGGATGGGGACACTGGAAACACACACTGTCAAAACAATGTATTTGGGAGTGGTTAGATAGTAGGGAGTTTAAATGCCCCCTTATGGTCTGAATTTTTTTTTTTTTCTGAGAAAAAACTCTAACCTCAGAAGAGTAGAGAGAAATGACATGATCAATACCACAGGCTTGCAGAAAAGATTGAGAAAAACAAACCATAAAAGTGTGGCTCTTAACGAGGCTGCAGGTCCGTCCACAGTGGACGGCCATTTCTTTCAAGAGGCTTCAGGGTCTAGGCATATTTCAAACGGGAGCAATGGGGACTGTCTTGATAGGAAGCCAGCACACTGTTTTCCCCAGCTGTTAACCCAGCCTGACCTTTTGCTTAGTAAGAAAAATCTGCTTGCAGAAAAAAAGGGTTTATCCCAAACAATATTGCCTGGACCTTACTCTCTAAGCCATACGAATTCTCTGTCTTCTGATGGAAATAGGAAAGGGTCCTTGGAGCCCGAGAAAAAGGAACTTTATTAATCGACTACAAGAGAAAGCATCAGCTGACCGCAGAGTCCAACCAGCTGTCCAGCCAGAGGAGAGAAACAAGTGTTCGCATGGAAGGGAGCGGACGTGGATGAAAAGGCCTTTGTTTCTGGTCTTTTCTTAGGTCCTCTTTATCTCTATATAATGTTCCAAAACAGAGATCCCTCTGTGCCATACTATCCTAGACACACACACACACACACACACACACACACAGAGAGAGAGAGAGAGAGAGACAGAGACAGAGACAGAGACAGAGACAGAGACATGCACGCACACACAGACATACACAATGCACACACACACCATGTACCTCAGAGCAATCTCTTCATCACAAGGAAAACAGCAGTCCTGTCTTATCTCGGGACCTCATGAGTTTTGTTGCAATTATAATAGTTATATCATTGTTTCCATCCGTGAGAGGAGAACTCGAGATGGTGAAAGAAGACACAGGCTCCCATTGTTGAGGAAACAAGGGTTAGTGGGAGTCAGCCTTTGCTGGTCCTGTCTCTAGCTGGGATGCTGGTCATGCAACTGCTTGGCTAGGCCACCTCCCAGCTGCTCCACCATCCCAGCTGGTTTTGAACCATGTACTTGTGGATAGGCCAGGGTTGCTACTGGTGAGGGCATGTTTCACATTAGCTGACTCTTTTCTAGTTTCCAAAGCAGCTCCTCACACCTCGCTTATGTCTGTCACCTCAGAGACCTGCGGGCTCTCCGAGGAAGAGCATGCCTTGCTGGTGTGACCGGCTTTCGTGGGCCTGTCTTTGAATTCCTCTTTTTGTTTCTGCTAGTGGGAAAACTCACTGTGACAAACACATAAGACAACAAAGAAACCGTCACGAGTTCAATATTTTTAAGTAAGTTTGTATTTTTTGTTTTTATTTTTGTTTTGGGGGGCTTTTAAGACAAGGTCTTTTTATGTAGCCTTGGCTGTCCTAGAACTCACTCTGTAGTCCAGGCTGGTCTCAAACTCACAGAGATTCACCTGCCTCTGCCTCCTGAGTGCTGGGATTAAAGGTGTGTAACACTACACGTGGCATGAATTTGTATTTTACTTTCTATAACATCCATTCAAAAATAGTGGCAGATGTATTTAGAGACCAGAAATATTATCGATATCCAATGTTTGGTGAGACAATGTAGGTAAAGGCCCTCTGACAGTAGTTGACTCCTGGGCTGTGCCCTTGCTCATTGGTAGACTCGCTCACCAACACAAGAAGACCCTAGGTTTAATCCTCAGCATCTCCAAAAACAAACCCCCCAGCTGATTCATTTCCTAAGCAGGGCTCCAACACCTTAATATCAGGTGCAATTTCAATTTAAAAAAAAGTTACTGTAAAAACCCAAATACCTCAGTATATATATATATTACCCATGGGGTAATGTTTTTCAAATATTGTCTTACAACCCAATAATTTCATATAAATTCTTGCCCTGTTGCAGAATAGAAATATATACACAGGCCTTAGGAAATCAGGCAAAGGATGAGAAGAGGTGGGTGCGGGGGACCCTGATCACCCATTGCTATTATGGGATGTTAGCTGGAGTGAAGTAGGGTGAATAGTAAGGAAAGAAAGTGTATCAGGAAGGTGACCTCAGTTCATTTCTGGTCCCTCTGTAGCCTCCACCATCTCTTGCCTTGCAGCTTCGTGCATCCCTAGTCTCTATTTTAAGGAGCCATAAAGATTAAGAAAAATTAAGAAAAAATCTCTCAAGTTACTGAGGAATAAGACTCCTCAGAAACGGTCCACCATCGAGCACCGGTGGCAAGTTCTGTTTTTAAAATTCCTCTTCTGTTGCGTTCTCAGTAAGGCTGCACTGTAGGGAAGTCACCAGTATTCTCTTCTTTTCAACCCAGGAATGCTTGCTGCGGACCCTTTTAGGCAGTCATTTCAAGCGGCCCGACAATTGAACAGCCAAGCAGAAATTTCGGGTCTCCGTTTGTTAAATGCTTTTGAGGTCCTTACATAAAAGGTTGATAATGAAGTATTAAAAGAAACATGTCAAAGGCTATGGTTGGTCAAATTTCTCCACTTGGCACAATGGGGATGACCTTATACAAAACCCAGAGTGTTTCGTTAGCGGAATAATCAATATTTAAAATGTTAAATTTTAAAAGATCACTTTCAAACATCACCTAAAAGCAGAATCTTGGCCAAGTATACGTTTTTAATTCCAACTGAGACTTACAGGAAAAAGCAATTAAAGTGTAAGTGCATTGCACTGGAGATTTGGGCCCTTTCCCACTAAGTCAGGCCGGGCAAGGAGGGGTTCTAAAATCCTGTGTTTAAATTAGCACGAACTTTCACATTTCTTTTCTCTTGTTTTCTTTTTGAATCCAGACACTTGAATTTGGACAGACAAGCAAGCCAGCCACCCTTCAGTGTGGCATGTCAGTGTTGGAATGAAATGCACATGACCCCCTTCAGCAGGGAGGGGGACACACAGTAAAGGTATTTTTTAATGGAACAATTCTTCACACTGCCCTGGTGACTAGGGAGGAGCAGCTCGTGTTTCTCTTTTGCTGATATTGAATCAGCTGAAGAGCATGATGGGCACCAGGAGAAATGCCCTGAAATAGTCTCCCAGCCCTTTGTCATTTTGTTCTCATGAGGCAGAGATGGCTTCTTCTTTTTTTCCCCCTTTCCTTTTCATGTTGAAATATTCAATTAAAAGACCAATTAAAACTGACCAATTATTTGGCGGTTTTGCTCATAATCAGGAATGTTGCAAATCATTACGCTTAGCTGTGAGTAGCTGTGCTAAGTTGGCGAACTTTGAAATCAACACTTTAATGGAGATTGCTAGGCTCATTTACGATAAGAATACTCTCTCAATTAGCACAGGAAGCAGGTTCCAGCAAAGGCATTTCTATTCTGGCTTGGTGGATAGGATGTGGAGCAGTTGGATTTGTATCTTAAGTAGATGGTCGAAGTGAGAATTGACTGGGGTTGGGGGTTGATTGAGATAGCATCTGAATTGAGGAGAAAGTCCAAATTGCCTAGCTACATGTGTTCCTCAGGTTGTGCCTCCTTATATTATCATATTCTTGCTTAGTAACAACTGCATGTGCAGATGCCCTTCATGGTCCCCAAGACCGAGGGTAATGTCATCTAGCACTTGTCCTAGAGTTTGCAAAGTAATTTCACATGTTATCTGGTTTTCAGAGCGATTTAGGAATTTCTGTACATTGAACAACTTAAATACATTTGTAGAAAAGCTCAGGTTTCTAGAATATCTGCCTTCAAACCTGTTTGTTGACCTAATGCCAATAGCTCTAACGCATTTATAATGTCTAGGGACTACTAATGTGAGCAGTTTCTTATAATATTCTGAAGAAAAGTCAGAAAGTGCAGAATCAGATCCTGCCCATTCTGTCTCCAGACCTGCCTGCCTTGAAGCGTCTCTCCAGGCCACAGCAGGGTAAAAAGTTAGTGCTCTGGGCTACTGTCTGTTTCTCCCCAAATCACTCGAAATTTGTAGTATAGCCATTTATAAAAATATACAAAGTCCCTTGTTTTTAAATCCAATCTTTTATTGGCAAGAATCCTAAAGGTTTGCTGAGACCAGCCACATACTTAGGGCAAGCCCTACTGTGTAGAATGGCTTTTCCCAAGAGAGATCTCAAGGCCTCCTACCTGTCCGGAAATGAAAGCTAGCATTCTCCAACATATCACATACCCTTACACACCTCACATCCAAGTAGGTTACTCACCAGGCGTGGCTGAAGTGGAGAACAGAAGTGAGAAGAAAGATGCACACAGGCTTCATAAGGAACATAGTCTTCTGAGAAACAGAGGGAGAAATTCTCAGAAACTGGGGCACAGGGGAGATGGGACGTAGTCTTCCTCAGAGGCAGAGGGATGGAATTCTCCTCAGAGCTCGACTTCCTTGGTGTGTAAACGATCCCAAGCAGAGTTAAGGGGAGGTGAAATGGAGCTACCTAACATCCAAAGAAGAGATTATCTACTTAATTAAAGTTTTTCCCCTCTAAGTCCTTCAGCCAATCAGAACTCAAGTGCCAGAGAAAGATTGAGTCGATCAAAAGAACACTCCAGGATCCTCCCAGACAAATGCAGAAGGGGACGAGGAGAATGGGGACAAAGAGGGGGGGGGTGGAGAGAGACATAGCAAATCCCCTCACATAATCACTGCGTGGAGTTGCCTCTCTCTTGCTGTTCTCTGCCCACCACACCACAGCCGTCCCCCACCCAAGCTCATGAACACACAGATGCATCCACACAGAGAGAGGCTGGTCCCCAAGAGGGATTTAGAGCCGATCCTGCTTTCCTAGTTAGTCTTTGTAGCACTTTGAGACTGAATTTGCATTTGGGATAGCTTTCCTCAGGCCCTGGGGAGCCACAGGCCCTCCGATCTGGGGTGCTGGCTGTGTATCTAGCTGAAAAGAAGGTTTGGAGACTTCGGGACGTTGATGTCCTGACAACTTTTCCATCAATAACTGAGTGCCTGTGAAAACTGCACCCACATCCCCCAACACACACACACACACACACACTCACTCACTCACTCACTCACTCACTCACTCACTCACTCACTCACAATTTCGACTTGAAATATATTTATGCGTAGTACTGTGATAATAAAATGGTGTGGGTGAAAAAAGTACTACACAGCAACAGACTGTTTATAAACCACACTGGGGGATCCAGGGACACTTTCTGGAGAACATAAAACATGGGTTTCAGAGAAGGGATGTGATTTCAACCAGCACATGAAAGTGGCCCCAGCTTCCCCGGCTCCTGGGGCTGGGGCCAGGAGGGTTCCTCTAGCTCCCACTGTTCTGAGTGCTCCCATAGGGAGGAAAAGTCACATCCATCTTAGTGCAGGTGCTCCTCAGAGGGCTCTAACCTCACTCACTGTTCAAGTCTTTTATCTGAGCATTCCTGCCACCTTGCTTCCCGGCCTCCCAGAGTCTGCACTCTGCTTCCAGAGTTCCTCTTGTTCCCGAACTCTCCGGCCAGACTGATGCCAACAAACCAAAGAATTATTGAGCTGAATTATTATCTGTATTGATCAGGCCTGGTAAGTTAGAAGTCTAGCCTTTGGCATTCTGATAAATTTATTGTCCACTTGGAAACCTCCAGATCAGGTCTTCATTTGAGACCACAGTGAGCTCAGTCATATTAACTACTTTGGGTCTGTCCATCTGTCCCCATCCAGAAAGGCAGCAGCAGATTTGCTGAGGGTTAGTATCTGTTTCTCTTTTTTTGTTGGCTTGTTTTCAACACTGGGACAGTATGAATTGCCAAGTTTGCAGGTAATCTGACTTTGTGTTTGAGATAGAGTCTCCCACTGTAGTTCAGGCTGCCTTTGAACTTATAGCAACCCTCCTGTCTCAGCCCCCTCAGCACTGGATACAGGTCCAAGCTACCATACCAGGCAAATCATCTTATTTGGCTGAATATTTGAAATCAATCTCTGTACATTTGTGTTTTAATGTTGGGATCATGTAAACTGTCAGGTATGTAATAAGAAATCTTATTTTGCTGAATATCTGGCTTGTTTTCCTTCTAATAATGGACTTAATAACTTTTAAACTCATTTCCGTCTTAAGTATTGCTACTACATCAGTTTGGCATAGAATAAAAGACACTGATTTATTGAGATAAAGCTCTTATCTCAGTGGATTAGATACAATAGATTATCAATATCAATATGAGACCCACTGTCCTTTTGTCCTAACTTTATAGCCCCATGAATTTCCTCTCATCATTTCCAGGTCCCAGGGCTGGAGATCCTTCCTGCTGTTTCAAATCAGGGGCCTCATGGCACAGTGAACTACATTCATTTGCATAATTCATCAGCAATTTTCTCATTTGATTGTTTTTACTACTATAGAGACAAACATTAGATTTTTTTTTTTTTGAGACAAGGTTTCTCTGCATAACAGGCCTGGTTGCCCTGGAACTCGCTCTGTAGACCAGGCTGGCCTCAAGCTCATAGAGATTTGCTTTCCTCTGCCTCCTGAGTGCTGGGATTAAAAGCATCACCACGCCCACTCAGAACATTAGATGTTCTTTAATCTCCTGGGATATACCAAAAACTGATATATTGAAACAGTTTACAACTTAGACATTGTTATTACTGTGTATAAATTGTACAAAATCGGCTTCATTTTGATGTTCCCATCCTTGTGTATCCCATACTTTACCATATTTTCTCACTATTGCCCTCTCTACAACTAGCTTTCTCAATCTTTGTCTATTTAGTTTATTTTCCTTGGGTGTTTTCTTGAGAGTATTTTAGATCTAAAAATATGACAATTAAGGTAGACAACCAAGAAACAAAATACTGACCACACCCAGTGATGTCACGGTTGTAAATTACTAATTGTTTAGTCTCTACTTTTTCAGTCACTTTAACTTTGGTCTGAAGGTCTGAAACTGATCTCATCGATGTAAGAAAATACATGGGTGTTGTTTTAAGCCACGATGTCCATGGTTGTTTATTATACCCTCCCCCATCAATCAGTGAAGAAAACGCTCCACAGACTTGCCTTCTGTCAAACTGGGAGGGGAAAAATGATATACAGTTTCTTCTGCTTGTCTCTTTTTCATGTTTTATTTTACCAGCTAAGACCACTAGTGAGTGATGACTAGAGATGTTGATAATGATAACTTTTGACTTCTTTGTGAAATTAAATGGGGAAATCTGTAGCTAGAGTTTTCCTGCCTGGCCCACAGTCAGAACAAATCTCTCTCACCCACCAGTCCCACAGCCGCTCATACCCAACCAAGTAAACACAGAGACTTATATTGTTTAAACTGTTTGGCCTAATGGCTCAGGCTTCTAGCTATCTAGTTCTTACATCTTAAATTAATCCATTTCTATAAATCTATACCTTGCCACATGGCTCGTGGCTTACCGGCATCTTCACATGCTACTTGTCATGGCAGCGGCTGGCAGTGTCTCTCTGCCTCAGCCTTCCACTTCCCGGAAATCTCTTCTCTGTTAGTCCTGCCTATACTTCCTGCCTGGCCACTGGCCAATCAGTGTTTTATTTATTGACCAATCAGAGCAATTTGACATACAGACCCTCTCACAGCAGGAGCCCAAGGAGGAGAGAAGAAGAAATCTTCCTGTTTCACTATGAAATAAAATACTCCATATTGGGGTGAAGAGACAGCTCAGCAGTGAAGAGCATGGGTTGCTCTTGCAGAAGATCTGAGTTCGATTTTTGGCATTCACACCAGGCAGCTCACAATCATCTGTGACTCCAGCTTCAGGTGGAGGGGGGAAATCTGTCACCTCTGGGCTCCACTGGCACCAACACTCACTTGATATACACTCCCCCCCACACACATCATTTTTAAGAAAAGATATTTGATGTATAGGGTGATTGAATAGGTATGGCCCCCATAGACTCATGTGTTTAAATGCTTGGCCCATAGGGAGTGGCACTATTAGGAGGTGTGGCCTTGTTGGAGTTGGAGGAAGTGTGTCAATGCGGGGGCAGGCTTTGAGGTCTCATATGCTCGAGCAATGCCCAGTGTGGCACACAGTCTTCTTCTGCTGCCTGCTGATCAAGATGTAGAACTCGCAGCTCCTTCTCCAGCACCATGTCTGCCTGCACACTGCCATGTCCCACCATGATGTCAGTGGACTAAACCTCTGAAACTGTAAGCCAGCTCCAATTAAATGTTTTCCTTTATAAGAGTTGCTGTGGTCATGGTGTTTCTTCACAGCAATAAAACCCAAACTAAGACAATGTGGAATTATTGATCTTTACATGGTATTCATATCCCAAACCAGAACAAAGTTATATTGTAGAAATGATCACATATGACTTCTGAGGCTGAGTATAACAGATGTGCTGTCCACCCGGCTTTCTTGGCTCATTTGCTCTGGGAAGGCCATGTTGGGAGTGTTGATGGGACACGTGAGCACCCTTCAGAGGCACCAATGCAGCCAGAATGCTCCTGCCAGCAGCCAGCACCAATGTGTAACACCACACATAAGTCACCTTGGGGCCAGCCTCAGCCAAGCATGCAGGTGATTGTAATATTGTCTAGCATTCTTGACTGTGACTTCATGAGAAACTCCAAGCTAAGGCCACCTTAGACTGCCCTAGTTCCCAGCCCGTAGAAACTGGGACAGAACACAGATGCTTATCACTGAGTTACTCTGTTAAGCTTCAGCCTGATTTGTCATGCACCAATGGATAACTAATACAAGGAGTTTGCAGAGACTGTACTAGATTAAAGACCTCACATCTATGCCTAGCGTTACATAATTTTTTTTAAATGAATGAGGGGGCTAGAGAGAGAGAGCTCAGTGGTTGAAAGTATTTGCTGCTTTTGCAGAGGACCCGAGTTCAATTCCCAGCACCAATATGATGGCTCATAACAATTTGAAACTCCAGTTCCAGGGGATCTGATGTCCTTTAGAGGCATGCAGAGAAAACACTCATATACATAAAATAAAATAATAACTGAAAAAATAAAATAAATGAATTTATTTTTTGTTATATTCAGTTTACCCATGTAGTGGACTATCTATCTTTAGTATTCGAATGCGATGAATTCTATTGCACTTTTCCAATGATAAAGCAAGTATTACTGGGATTAAAAACAATTTACATCATCAGGCCTGTGCTCAGGCATCTCTACCCCCTTAGCCATCTTGCCGGCACTCAACGATGAAGATTTTTTAAGAGTCTGTTTACCGTTCTACTTTCCTAGCTCCCATTCCTGCCAATCTGTTGCCTTTGTGTTCAGGGTGTTTTTCAGTGTCTGCTTGTGTGTCCGTCAGCTCCCTCTATCTCTCACAAGGTAGCGGAGAGAAGCCGCTGTAAAGGGAAATGGGTTTATTTTGGTTCATGGTTTCAGTGCTGTCAATGACTTCTCTCTTGGCCTCACTGCTGAGGTGAGGTTGAGCATCATGGCAAAGAGGAAGTGGAAAGAGGAGGCCCTGGGAAGCGGAGGGAAGGGGAGGTCAAAGTGGAAACAGGGTACCCCGTTAACACCTTTCCACACTGGTCTACCAGCCTCTGCCACCCTTCTTCTTCTTTTAATTTAAAAAATATTCATTTATTTATTTAGCACATATCGATGTTTTGCTCACATGTACATCTGTGCACCATGTGTGTGCCTAGTGTCTGCAGAGGTGGGAAGAGGACATCAGATCCCCTGAGACTAGAGTTGGTTGTGAGCTGCCATGTGGGTGCTGGGAATCAAACCTTAGTCCTCTGGAAAAGCAGCCAGTGATATTAACGCTGAGCTATTGCTCCAACCCTTCCCTCTTTAAAAAAAAAAAAAAAAAAAAGACGTGTGTTGTAGCAGAAGTTTCTCCAGTCCCCGGCCCTGCGGTCCAGCAGCTGCTTATAAAACAATCACTCGCCGGGCGGTGGTGGCGCACGCCTTTAATGCCAGCACTTGGGAGGCAGAGCCAGGCGGATCTCTGTGAGTTCGAGGCCAGCCTGGGCTACCAAGTGAGTTCCAGGAAAGGCGCAAAGCTACACAGAGAAACCCTGTCTCGAAAAACCAAAAAAAAAAAAAAAAACCAATCACTCAGAGGCTTATATTAATTATCAACTGTATGGCCTATGGCAGGCTTCTTGCTAGCTAGCTCTTTTATCTTAAATTAACCCATTTGTATTTATCTATGTATTGCCAAGCGTTCTGTGGCTTTAACCTGTGTCCCATTACGCATTACTCCTTGGACGGCAGTTCGGTGTCTCCCCCACTCTCCTTTCTCCTCTCATTATCTCTCTTGGATTTTCCCACCTGGCTCCATCCTGCCCTGCCATAGGCCAATGCAGCTTTATCTACTAACCAATGGGAACAGCATGTATTCACAGAGTATAGAGAGACATCCCACAGCACTGTGTGTGTGTGTGTGTGTGTGTGTGTGTGTGTGTGTGTGTGTGCCTATGCACGTAGGTGCGCACCTGTGAGGCAAAGGAATCCCCTGGAGCTGGATCTACAGGTGGTTGTGAGCAGCCAGAAGTAGGTGCTAGAGACTGAATTTGGGTCCTCTTGGAAAGTAACAAGTACTCTTAACTGCTGAGCCCTCTCTCCAGCCCTTAATTTTTCATTACATTTATTTGCTTATTGAGGAGGTGTGCCAGAGCACACACATGCGTGGAGGTCTCCTGTGGGAGTTAATTCTCTCCTTATATCACAGAGATCTTATTCGGGTTGCCAAATTCAGTGGTAAGTGCCTTTATCTGCTGAGCCATCCCATAGCCCCAAGTCTGGTTTTACGCTCACCTTCTCTTCTTCAGAATTCTCTTCCATTTATTAATCATGCGTTTGATCTCAGAGTGTTCCTCCATTACTTCATCATCTCACTGGATTCATAAGAAGGTGCAAGTATTTTATCCAGCATTTCCAGATGTTCTCAATGGAGAGATGTTTTGCCATGTGCTGGAAATGATAGTCAGGCAAAGCTTCTTGATTGCATTATTGCATTTCTGATCTTCTATGCTATGCACTTCGGTGTTTCTAATTATTTTGCTTTTAAGGATTTTCTTGTTTTTGTATTTTTATGTATGGGGTGTTTTGCCTGCACTGGTGTACGTGTATACAATGACCAGGGAGACCAGAAGAGGGCATCAGATCCTCTGCAACTGGACTGGCATTATAGACAGTTGTTAGCTACTATGTGGGTGCTAGGAATTGAACCAGGGTCTTCTGGAAGAGCAGCCAGTGCTCTTAACCCCTGAGCCACCCCTTCAGCCCCACATAAGACCTTTGCTTTTAAAAAAGGTTTTATTTTTAGGACAGATTTATATTTGTAGGAGAAATGTAGAGGTAATATAGAGTTCTCATATGCTTCACATTCACTCAACCCTGTTGCCAACATTTTTAGTGAATATGATGCATTTAACCAGTCAATAATGGTACAGTATTATTAACTGAAGTCCACAAGACACTCCTATTTACTTACCTTTTGTTTCAATATCTTTTTTTCTGTTTTAGGATCCATCCAGCTTATCACATTACACTGAATGGGAATGCCTCCTTATGATGCTTTTGGCTCTGATAGTTTCTCAGACTTTCCTTGTTTTTGATGACCTTGACAATTCTCAGCAGTACCAGTCAGACATTTTGTTTCATGTCCCTCAGTTGACAATTTCCTGATGTCTGTCTTGTGATTAAAAAATAATAATAATCCCAGCACTCAGGAGGCAGAGCCAGGCGGATCTCTGTGAGTTCGAGGCGAGCCTGGTCTACAGAGCGAGATCCAGAACAGGCACCAAAACTACACAGAGAAACCCTGTCTCAAAACAACAACAACAAAAAAAAAATCCTTTGCCAATCAGAGAGAGAGAGAGAGAGAGAGAACCCAAACTTATAAACTAGCGATGATAAAAAGGGATGCTACAATCAATTCTAATGAAACCCTAAAGATCATTAGGGAATATTTTGAAAACAGAAAAAAAGCATTTAAAAAAATGGATAAATTCATAAATCAGGAGGATTAAATGATGTAAACAAGGGAAGTTTAAAATAGTTGGAGTCTCCTAAAAAAAGAAAGCCCAGGACTAAATGGTCTCATCGCCTATTTCTGTCATAATCTGTCGTCATGAAACAGAAAAGAATGCTGTCACGTTCCAGAGCCAAGGAAGAAAGGAAGAAGGAAGGAAAGCTAGTAACCCAGCAGTTATGGCCAACACAGGGCAGACTCGGAGGCGTTGTGGACTTTCAGTCACATACTGCTTTATCTGGGATCGTTGTTGTTGTTGTTGTCTTATTGGTCTTTTGCTGGTGTTTTATGGCTTCCAATTTAGTGTTTTTGAGTTTTTGTTTTGTTTTTTGGTTGTTTGTTTGGGTATTGTGTGTGTGTGTGTGTGTGTGTGTGTGTGTGTGTGTGTGTGTGTGAGAGAGAGAGAGAGAGAGAGAGAGAGAGAGAGAGAGAGAGAGAGAGAGAGAGAGAGAGAGAGAGAGTTTTCTGTGGATTTTGGGAGGGTTGTTTTGTCATAATTGTTGTGTCTTTGGGATTTGCTTTATTTTTTTGTTTACTTCCTGGTTTGTTTTCTAAAGAGAGAAAGAAATGGCTTGTTGGGAAGGCCTAGGAGGAGTTGGGGGAGGTGGAAAGTGTGAATAGAATACATTGGGTGGAAAAAAACTTTTCAATAAAAAATGCAAAAAGTAATTTAAGAACATTAAAATCATAAATAAACTACCTCAATCTGAAAAATAAACTGTGTACATATATATGTACATGTGTGCATATCTACATTTATACATACATATCTACTTACAGCCAGCATTATATTAAATGGGGAAAACAGAAAAGCATTTTCTCTAGAATCAGGAACCACACAAGGTTTCCTGACTTCTCTGTTCCTAAGAGAATGCTTGAAGTCTTGGCTAGAGTTAGCTAGGAAGACAAGATGGAGAAATTCAAGTGATACAAACTGGAAGACGCAAAGTCCTCTGCGATTATGGATTGGCAGAATTCATATTCTAAAACTGGCTATATTACAGAAAGTGACCTATAGATTCAAAGCAATCCCCACAAAAATTCCAATGACATTTCTTACAGAAGGAGCAAAAACATTCCTAAAACGTATATGGTGGCGTAAAAGACTACAACAGCCAAAGGAATCCTGAGCAGAAAGAGCAATGCTAATACATCACAGTATTTGACCTCAAGCTACACTACACAGCCACAGTAACAACAGCAGTAACGCATGTTGCTGTCACACAAACAGGAGGGTGGGACCAGTGGGATGGGACAGAGGACCCCGAAACAAGCCCACATAGCTGTGACTGGTCAGTCTTTGACAAAGGTGTGATACATGTGAGCAAAGACAGTCTCTTTAACAAATGACTGGGAGAAAACTGGGTAGGCATGTGCACAAGATTGAAAGTAGATTCTTGTCTTTCACCCGGCACAAAAACCAGTTCAAAATAGATGGAAGATCTGTATCTCTGAAACTATTGGAGGGAAATACAAGTGGAATGCTTCTTGAGACATCAGCAAGGACTTTTTGAAAAGGGTTTGGAGTTCACAGGAATAATAGCAAACACTGGCAGATCGATCCGCTTGCATGGAACACAGAAGTTCTGTGCAGTGACAGAAGCAGCCCGCAGCAGAGAGGCAGCCTGCAGAATAGGAAAACATATCTGCCTGCTATTCATCTAACAGGGCATCAGTGTCTACACAGGGCATGATAAGAAGGCATAATGATATATATGCATAAAATGACACAATGAAATCCGTTTCTTTGTTAAAAAAATTAATTAAAAATTTTAAAAGTAGATAGAAGAAAATAAGAATAGAACTTAAAACTATGAAAGTTACTGGATTTTGAGACATAGACTTTTCACAGTAGTGTTTTAAGATATCGAGCAGAGGTTGGAGACATGGCTCCGAGGTTAAAAGCACTTGCCGCTCCTGCAGAGGACCCAGGTTTGATTCCTAGCATCCACTTGTCAGCTCTTGCCTTCCACCCTTGAAACAGGGTCTTTCTTGTTTCTCCTGATGTCAGGCTTAATCCAGGCTAGCTGGTCTGTAAAGCCGCTAAGCCACTAGTTCTCAACCAGTGGGTCACGACCCCCACAGGGTCGACTATCAGATGTTTACATTATGATTCATGACAGTAGCAAAGTTACAGTTACGAAGTAGTAATGAAAATAATGTTATGGTTGGGGTCACCACAACACGAGGAGCTGTATTAAAGGGTCACAGCACTAGGAAGGTTGAGAACCACTGCCCTAGACAATTCTGTTCCTGTCTGCCATCTCATCGCAGAAGTGTTGAGATTACAGATGTGTGCTCCTACATTGGGTTGTTCCTTTTCATTTTGCTTTGACTGTAGGTTCCGGGGTTTGGACTCCTGTCATCAGGCCTGTATGGCTAAAGGCCTCTCTCTACTCCCTGAGCCATCCCCCTTACTATTATTTGTTTGGCCTTCCTCTGGACCACTGAAAATTCAAGTTCAGACCTGTTCCTATAACCTGTTTTTTTATTTGTTGGTTTGGTTTTTTGTTTTTGTTTTGTTGTTGTTGTTTGGTTTGGTTTGGTTTTTCGAGACAGGATTTCTCTGTGTAGTTTTGGTGCCTGTCCTGGAACTCACACTGTAGACCAGGCTGACCTTGAACTCACAGAGCTCTGCTTGCTTCTGCCTCCCGTGTACTGGGATCAAAGGCGTGCGCCACCGCCTCCCGGCTTAACCTGTTTTTTGAAGCTGTTGTTGTTGTTTTTCAAGTCAGGGTTTCTATAGCCCTGGCTGTCCTAGAACTCACTCTGTAGACCAGGCTGGCCTCAAACTCAGCAATCCCCTGCCTCTGCCTCCTGAGCAAGTACTGAGATTAAAGATGTGTGTCATCACGGTTTGGTCCTATAACCTGTTTTGAGTGGAGTGGCCAAAACACAGGTGGGAAATTCTAGAATCTTCATCCTCTAGTATTTTCAAGTCTTCTGCACTGTTGACCCTGCTGATTCTTGAGAGCATCCAACTATGTTCACAAAGGCTAATACCTGTGGACCCCACAGACAAAGCCTGAGAAAGGGATAAGGGCCCCACATGGTGGTGCATGCCTTTGATCCCAGCATCGGGAGGCAGAAACAGGTAGATCTCTGTGAGTTCCAGGCCAGTCTGGTCTACACAGCAAGTTCCAGGCCAACCAAGAACTCACTACTACATAGTGAGAACTTACCCCCCCCCCAAAAAAAAGAGATGTGGGGATGTAAAAAGCTGCCCTCTATGATGGGATACTTAGAAGTGGAGTCTTTCTTGCATGGGCATTGTTTCAAGCAGGATATTTGTGTGACTACTGGGTTTCGCAGAGAATGGACAAGGAACGGACAAGAGCAGCAATGTTAGACTCCTGATAGCCACAGCTGGTACCATGAAGCCTAAGCTTTTGGCTGACTGCCAAAGGGTGACTTGGTAGTTTCAGCGAGGACCAGATCAACGGGAGGGACAGCAAGTACTCTGGGGAGGTTAGGTTCCTTTCCAAAATAGGACCTTTCCAGCAAGTAAAAGTGACTGGATGCCGGGCTTCCCTGTCAGAAAAGCGTAGCATCTTCTCTGTAGGTGGCAAAGGAGCAAGCAGGCTGCTTTCCATCAACATTGCTCCAACATAGTCCGTCCCTTCACTCAGCATGTGTGTCATGGGTGCCCACGACATGCTAGGTGCTGTCTGGGCACTAGGGATTCAGCTGTGATGAGCAAAGCTAACCTTTGTTGCCATGGAACTGGTGATGTCGTGGAGAGGCAGAAAAATGAACCAATGGCAAAGGATGTCATATGATACACAGTATGAGAAAAAAAGATGATTGACAGCAAGTTAACCAAAGGTCTACTGTAGCTGTGTCAAATAACGGGTTCTGGGGTGATAGCCAAGGTGAGAAACAGGAAGGACAACCGGGAATTAGACCTAGGGAAGAGATGCCATGGAGAGGAACTAAAAATGCAGAGAGGTAGCAGGTTAGGGGCTAAGGAAAGGGGCTGGATGTGAAGCACAGTAGCTCAAGAGAAGTGAAGAACCTTCTGGATGCTTCGGTCTTGTTCTAAGAGCACTTGGAAGCAACGGGTGGGTTTGAAGCACGGCTTGTATTCAGAAACACGTGTTCTGATTTGATTGCTGTGTAAGGAAAGGATTAAAGGACTCGTGAGACAGGAGCAGGGAGGACCATGCAGGCAGGCTCTACAGTCATCCAGGACAGGGAGGACCATGCAGGTAGGCTCTACAGTCATCCAGGACAGGGAGGACCATGCAGGCAGGCTCTACAGTCATCCAGGACAGGGAGGACCATGCAGGCAGGCTCTGCTGTCATCCAGGACAGGGAGGACCATGCAGGCAGGCTCTGCTGTCATCCAGGACAGGGAGGACCACACAGGCAGGCTCTGCTGTTGTCCAGGTGAGAGACAAGGGTGATTTTGGCAAGGGCAGAAGCAGTAGACAACAAATATTTTCCAGAAGTTTGGATCCATCATTTCCAAAAGGAACTATATTCCTATTATTTTTCAAATTAAAGCTATCAGACATGTGAGAACTTTTTTTTTCTTGCTATTATTGTTGTTTGAGACAGGGTCTCTCTATTTAGTCCTGTCTGTCCTGGCTGTTGGTATGTAGACCAGGCTGGCTTCAAACACAGAGATTCCCCCTGCTTCCACCTCATGAGTGCTGGGATATAGAGGTATGTGCCACCAGATCAGGCTTTTGTGAGAGCCATTTATATCAATGCTTTCCGAATGATGTGTGTGCATCCATCGTCTGAGGCTTGGACGGACATTCTTAGAAATGAGAGCCCCCGGTCAAAGCTGTGGTGTTAGGGAAAGTCTTGAAGGAGATGTGTTTTTTGCTTCTTACATCAGCAGTGGCACTTTCTTTCGGTCATGTCCCTGAAATCACCCCATCCGTGCCTATAGGAAATAAGGTCAGAAGGAGGAGTTAGGGCTTGTCAAACAGAAGCTCATGTGCCAGGCTGATGTGTCACTGAGAGTTTGTCTTTGCAGTATTTGGCATCAAACTCAGGGCCTTGTGCAAGCTAAGCAAGTACTCTACCACCAAGCTATCTGCTGCCCTCTTCTGGCCTCTGTGGACACCAGGCATCCATTCTGTGCATATGCGTCCATGTAGGTGAAACACTCACATACAGAACATAAAAATAAATCTTTAATAATAATACTACTATTAAGTTACTCTGCATGAGTGTATATGCACCATATTTATACTGGAGCTACAGGTAATTGTGAACCACTATGTGGTACTGAGAGACTCATTATTAATTATGAAAGCTCAGCCTTAGCTTAGGCTTGTTTCTAACTAGATTTTATAACTTAAATTAACCCATATTTTAAAATCTATGCTCTTCCATGAGCTCATTGTCTCATCTGCATTTTGCCCATCCTGCTTCCTCTATACCTGGCTGGCAACTCCCCCTTTCTTCCTCCCAGCACTCTCTCTGTCTGGCAGCCCTGTCTGTACCTCTCGCCTAGCTGTTGGCCGTTCAGCTTTTTATTAAACCAGTCACAATGGCACAGCTTCACACCATGTAAAGGAGTAGTCCACAACAGGTGAGGCCCTGGTTTTCATCCCTGCCACGCCTCCCTCCCTACCCCAGTGAATAAAACAAAGACTAGAGCGAGAGCCCCTGAGACAGGGAAATCACTTAGAAAACTCTTGCATTGTACAGAGGAGGAACCATGAAGACCTAAATTAGAACGGTATTTCCAGAATTGGGCAGAGAGCAATGGGATGAAAGGTCTTCCAGAGGCTGATGGAACCCACAGAACACCACGGAACCAGTGAGTGTTAGTCAGAGATAGACACAGATGTTGAATCAATTGTACTTCACGAGAAAGCAAGATGCTGAAAAAGGATGATTTGGGGGTAAAATAAGTGGATAGAACTGTTTCACAGCTACGTGGATTAATAGCGCTTAAAATGGCTAAGCCTATAAACAGTATGTTATATTTTTTAGGAAAAGAAGAAACAGAATAAAGAACTGAATGGTAACAGTACGCTGTTCTCTTAGCCAACATCAGGCCAGAGGGAAGAAGGCCATAGTTGTGACTTGTCCAACACATCGAGGAAACAAGTGGAGACCATTAGGCTTAAGCCTTGCCATGGAGCAGTGTGATGCCTAGTGACCATAGGAGCTTGTCCAAGAGCCAATTCTTGCAGACAGACCTGGAGAGAGAAGAAGAAGAAGAAGAAGAAGAAGAAGAAGAAG
>CABHPH010135459.1:0-12466 GCA_902168325.1 Peromyscus nudipes
GTGTGTGTGTGTGTGTGTGTGTGTGTGTGTGTGTGTGTGTGTGTGTGAATTTAGAGCTGCTGAGTGGCCAGGCTGAGCAAAGGACCAGAACAGACAAAGGCTCAGAAAGACAGCACAGCTCAGGCCTCCCCAAAATTGCTGAGTGGGAGAAGCGGCCTCTACTTATGGATAAATTAAGGGAAAAGGGCATCTCTCACATGATGGCCCTATGGCCTCCTTCTCTCCTGGGTCTACCAAAGTGAATCTTGGCCTGAAAAATACCACAGCAGATTGTTACCAACTGTGATCCCAAGTGAGGCCAATGGTATCCCTAGAGTATAAACATTTGGCAAGGTGTCCCTTTGGGTGAGAAGATAGCTGAGTATCATATCTGGTCCTCAGGAGCCCTGGGAACCGAGAGTGATGGCTGCATGGAACCAAGTACCCTGTGAACCTTGGCAGAGTGGTTTCTGAGGTGCAGCCCAAGGCCTCTGCCAGAGCTGGTGAGCTGGGGTACAGCTGATTTTCTTTCCTTTGTTTCTAATTTTTTAATTTTTAAAATTTTGTGTGTGTGTGAATATATATGTTTAATGACATGGGTGAGGAGCAGTAGTGTTTCCTGTGGATGTTGAAGAGCTATCAAAGTTCAGGTACTGATGTTATGGGAAATCGCTTCCATCGTAGATCACAGGCCGGTCAACAGTCAGGTGGTAAAATACTTTTTTGGAGATAAATCTGAAGAAACAAAAATGGAAAATGAAGGTGTTACTTTTAGTGAAGACCAAGGGTGGCAGCTGCTACTGTGGCCTCATGTCACTGATTGGGCATGGCAGGGTGTAGAAGCCAAAGTCTCCAGAGAAACAGCTTTTGGGAACTGGGCAACTCATGGACCATTTTAGTGTTCCTTGGTTCCCTATCTCCATTTTCTGCCTGTCTAGTCTAGTAAAGTTCTCTCCCTTCAGGAGGTCCAAGTACAGTCATTATGGGCTTCCTAGGGCTTGAGTGAAGAGTGAGGTTGTAAGTCTTTGTCCTCCCTAGCTGCTCTGAGGTGCCAGTGGTCAGAATAGCATGGGAAGATGGACTGGGTGCTATAGGAGGTCACGGCAAAAGCCAAAATGTACATCAAACCCACTGGACGTTTGTATCAGTCCTGATTTCCATATGCCACAGACAGAGATCATTCTCCAGAGCATTATACTACCCCAGGTTTTCCAGGAGCCTGCTAGAGACTACATGAGGCCCTTGGCACACTTCTCTCTGGACCCACAGCCAGGCTCAGTGACGCACTGATAGTTCTTAGGGTCATTACAGAAAAAGAAATGGTTAACTAGAGCTGCATCAGGAAGAACAGGGCTTGGCTACATAAGCACTGACCCACTCCTAACCCTGTCCCGTGCTGCTTACCCAGATGAAGACTCCACAGACAGCTTCCTGGAAAGGCTGAGCATACTCTAAAGTCCTACAGATTTAGGCACAGTTCTATTACCCAGGGCAACACAGAACAAGTGGGAAGGTTACTTCCAGCCTCTTGGGTGGTATACAACCCTGTCCACAGGCCTGAGAGCTCAGGACCTGAGGAGCTGGGGTAGAATATGGGAACACCTTTGCCTAGAGTATCCTATCAAGTCACTCTATTAAAAGTCAAATGACTATGAGGGAGAAGGTAGTCACAGCCTAGACAGGTCTGTTTCAAGAAAGGTGCTATGGGATAATGCTTTTGTACACTGGTTTAATAAAACACTGTTTGGCCAATGGTGAGGCAGAATAGGGTTAGGCAGGACATTCTAACTAGAGAGGAGGAAGGAGAAAGGCAGAACAGAGGACACTGCCAGCCGCTGCCATGAGAAGCAAGATGTAAAGATACCGGTAAGCCATGAGCCACATGGATTTATAGAAATGGGTTAATTTAAGATGTAAGATCTAGTTTTCAAGAAGCCTGAGCCAGTAGTCCATACAGTTTGTGATTAATATAAGCCTCCGTGTGTTCATGTGGGTTTGAACAGCTGTGGGACTGTGAGGCGTGGGAACTGGGTGGGCAAAGGAAAACTTTCAGTTACAAGCCCCAGTGAAGAAGCTATCTGCAAACCAGAAGCCGTTCCTAGGGACAGATGTCTCGACTTGTGCACATGACAGATGCTGTCTGTATGGCTGCTCTGTCCTGTTTCCTTTTCTAGCCATCTGCTTACCATTCCTTTTTATATTCTCATGCTGACTACTCCTGAGATCAGACCCCCTTGAGCCTTCAGCTGACCCTCAGTACTGCCTGAAGTAACTGAGGAGTTCAAGATGGCAAAGGTTGCTCCTGTGATATACAACATGGCTGTTGTGAAATATTAATTTAAGATGTGTTATATTCGTTTATATTTGTGGAATATTTGCTTAATGATTCAAAGATGTGTTTCATTCTTTTATGTTGCATTTGTTTAACTCTGTAAAGTTGTGTTACTTTGCTTGCCTAAAACACCTGATTGGTCTAATAAAGAGCTGAATGGCCAATATCTAGTCAGGAGCGAGAAACAGGTGGAGCTGGCATGCAGAGAGAATAAACAGAAGGAGAACAGAAGAGGAAGGAGTGAAAAAAGGAAGAGAGGACAATGCCAGGGGCCAGCCACCCAGCCACACAGCAAGCACAGAGTAAGAAGGAAAGAAAGTTATATAGAATAAAGAAAGGTAAAAAGCCCGGAGGCAAAACGTACTAAAAGAGAAACAGGATAATTTAAGTTAGAAAAGTTGGCTAGAAATAAGACAAGCTAAGGCCAGGTATTCTTAAGTAAGAATAAGTCTCCATGTATTTATTTGGGTGCTGGATAGCAGGCCCCTAAAGAATAAAAAAACCCAGCTGTTATGTGATATTTTGTTTCTGTTCTGACAAATAAAGCTGGCCTGGAGATCAGAGGGTGGAGCTAGCTACTAGTTAACCATAGAGGCCAGGTGGTAGAGGCTCACTCCTTTGATCCCAGCACCTGGGAGGCTCATGCCTTTGATCCCAGCATTTAGGAGGCTCATGCTTTTGATCCAAGCACTTGGGAGGTGGAGACAGGAATATACAGTGGGTAGAGACAGGCTCTCACCCCCTTTTTGGTCGGAGGATTCATAGAGGTAAGAAGTCTCTAGTGGCTGCTGCTCTACTTCTCTGATCTTTCAGCATTTACCCCATATCTGACTCCTAGTTTTTAATTGATAAGATCATGCTTCATCCAATGACACATGGCCTAGAGGTTGTGTCATTTTTTTGTCTCTCTCTCTCTCTTTTTTTTTTTTTCATGAATGACGATGACGTCATTCGGATGATGAACTGGCGGTCTCGGGAATCAAACTCGCCACCTCGGCCGCCGCGGGCGGGCGCCTGTCCTCAGAGCCACCTCTCTGTGTCGCTTCTTTTTTTTTCTTTTTCACTCATGCACTCTTAGCCTTTCCTCTGGATTTATCAGGGTCCTTTTATGGCTTGGCAGTGGGAACTAACCTGAGAAAGGTGAGCACAACTGGGATGAGTCTAGCCTAGAGCCAGGTGCCTGGTTCAGGTCTGCACCCACCCCTCCCACCCCCCCACCCCCCTGCCCCAGTTGGCCATATGACCTGGAGTGTCATTATTCCACACACCAGTCCTTGGCCCTGTACAAAAGGAGGAAGTGTATGGCAATAGTTGAGTGGTTAGTATATGGTAAGAACCTGTAAGTGTTGGCCTATGACTGCAGTTTGAATGAGAAATGCCCCCATAGGCTCACATATTTGAATACTTGGTCCCTGGTTGGTGGTGCTGTTTAGGGAGACTGTGGAACTTTCAGGAAGTGGGGCTTTGCTGAAAGAAGTATGCCACTGGGGGTGAGTTTTGAGAATGTATAGCCTTGCTCTACTTCCAGTTTGCTCTCTTTGTTTCCTGCATGTGAATAAAGATGTGATCTGTCAACTTCCTGTCCTGGCTGCCTGCTGCCATTATGGACTCTCCCTCTGAAACTAAAAGTCCAGTTAAACGCCTTCTTTCTTTAGTTGCCTTTAATCATGGTGTTTTATCCTGCAACAGGAAAGTAACTGACAGACCTGCTTTATAAAACCTACCATGAGCGGTAAAAATAGCAGGAGTCTAAATTATAGAATCACTAACAAAAAACTTTGACAACTAAGTCTTGATATTGAGTGTCTGCCTCAGTGCTAGAGAATAGGAGCAACGATGCATAGAGACAAGTGGACCCATGAGATGCCATGACTGAGATACCTACCTGGAAAAGGTGTTGTCAAATATAAGCAAGTAGATGCCAGGGGTTCGGACCTTTAGCTGGCCCCGGATACTCTCCTTGTGGGAATTGCACCGAGTGGTGGGAATGAGGACCTGGCAGGGAGAGCAATAAGAAGGTATCACAGAAGCAGAGTCCTCGACACAAGCTGAATGAGGTCATGGCTGTAGAGGGCTGGGACTAAAACTTGGCCCCAGCAAGGATGGGGTGTCACCTATCCCACTCACTGTGGGGAGATGGTGGGTATGTGTTTCTTCCAGAATCATGAACCAGTCCCCAGCATCTCTGACCACACTAGTGCCAAGCTATTCCAGCATTTGGAGAAGTTGAACTTCCATGCTTTTAGGAAGACATTCTAAATGTCCATTTGACCAGTTGCCTTGTGTAGGTCCTAGTGCTGTCCTTAGGACACTGAGTCCTCTTTCCAGATGATGACATTCAGGCTCTCTATAAAGCTCCTGGGCCCACCCTCCTCCAGGAAAGACAGCCCGAATCCACCCATGATCTCTCACATGGCATCACCACAGGTCCTTCTCTTGGACGGGTCCTGGCTGGTCCATGTGATTTTTATCTTTCCAAGCCTAATTCTTAGCCTCCTGTGTATTCTCTCAAAAATCACAAATTTATCCCCTAAGGGCAAATCTGGGCATACAGTATATGGACCAGGGCTAGTCCTTGGATGGTCAACATCATCCCCATGGAGGCGAAGTCTTCTACCTGATTATCAGCTAAAGCACAGGCCTAAACTTAAAACTGAAGTTATATGGGCTAGCAAAATGGCTTGGTAGGTAAAAGAGCTTGACTTGCAAGTCTGACAACTTGGAAACCATGTAAAAAGGTGAAAGGAGGGAACTGACTCTATAAAGGTTTCTTCTGATCTTCATGTACAAGCCATGAATGCATTCCCCCTCCCCCTCAATAATAAATAAAGTGAAACAAAACAACTCTGAAGATGTGACAGGAACAGATGACCAGTATTCTAGTTTGTTTCCTTCCTCCTCTCCTCCATCTTAGAGGGTGTCTCCCTCAGTGCCCTACACTGTTCACTTAGCAAAGCCTACACATAAAGTGTTATATAGACCACTTTGAGCTCCTAATATTAGCAAATGACATCAGAAGTGACTATTTTTATTCACCCCTTTTACTCTGCAATGAGACAGTCTCACTCAGTGTGGCCTTCACTGTAGACACAGGGGTCCCTTTCCAGTTGTACCTATAATGCCTACCTACCCACATTGTGATTTCTAGCTGGAATCATAGGTGTTTATTTTTTCAGGTCTCTCTCTGTTTATACCTTAAAATGCTTCAAAAACAGATTTGGGTGTCATCCTATATCTCTTTGTCCTAGTAGACTCTACAGAATGTGGGACATAGCAAGAGCTCAACTATTAGTTGTCCAAGGATCCAGCAAGGTTCCTATGTGTTGTTATGAGACCTATATATGGCCATCTGTTTTCTGAAAGGCACAGGCTGGTCAAGAGCATGTGAGAAGTCCCGTGACTAGGTACTAAAGATGTAGACCTAGAAATAGGCTATTTAGGTTCATGATTTTTCAGGGAACCACAGGCAGACAAAATAGCATCCTTTATAGCTGACTGGTGACCTGGGCCTGGAAGGGCAGAGGAACAGCTAAGTATCCTAGGCATGAGCTTTTTCTACCCCTCTGTGTTCATTGTGGGAAAAGACAGTGGTGGTCATTAAATCCAGGAAGGACACCTTGTAAGTCTTAGACAAGGCTGGCTGAACCAGGTCCCTAAGCTCCATCCATCATGAGGATTGGTGGGTAGATAACAGAGCAAGGGAGAAGCCCACAGCTCAGAGACACTTATAGAATTAAGGGCCTAGCACCCGAGGCTTGCAGGAAGACTCTGATAGTAGAGGATTTCAATTGCTGATGCTTCATCTGGCCTACTGGTGCCAAACACAGAGACATGAAAGCTGCTGAAAATAAGCACTGAAGAGCCGCTTGCCTACCCATGACTGATTTCTATCGAGGTAGAGCAAATAATCCTCTGCCAGTTGACGGCCATTAACTGCCTAAAATTCACTTTTTGTTCTAACCTACTGTGTCTGACAGGTTTACCACTCCTTTCTCTCAGAATTCAAATACAACTTGGATTTCTACCCTTCATTATTCTCTTCTGTCTTACAAACATGGGAACTCAGATGCTGGGCATGGGAATTCCTCTTTCTCACCTCACAGTGAATCAGTACCCTCCGAGCTCTAGTCAGCCCTTGTCTTATGACTTGTATTCTACCCAGCCCCTTTGTGGCTCTGAACTTCTCAATTTGGGCTGCTCAATGGAGTTGCTGAGGGTGCTTGCATTGTATTCCTGATACCTTGATTTGGTGGTCTGAGCTTTGGCCTAAGGATTTTGATTTAAAGTCTCTCCCTGGATTTCTAGTATATAACCACATGATTGAGAACTACAGTTCTGCACTGCCAACATTCTACACCTAGAATAGCCTGGATTTTATAAAGCTCAATTGCCCAAGTCATACTGGGGCCATCTTTGCTGTTGTCTTTGTAGGTAACATATGGAACATTCATATTGAATAATTGGAGATGGAGTTCCAAACTCCAAAGGTATCCTTATCCTGCTCTGCAGAGCTCTGTGAGAATCTTTTTTTCTCTCTCTCATTTTTTTTACTCTGTGATAATCTTATCTCTTACATGTCTCTGAGATTTACCTACAGCTCTATCCCATGATCAAATGGAACATGTGAAGCACAGAAGTAACCTTTAGCCATGTGAAGACAGTTCTCTTGAACTTGACTTCTGGGTCTTGTTTACCCAAGCTAATCAAGTCTTAGGTGCTTTGCCTGCTCTGGGGAAGGTCTGCTCAGGCACCTGGAGTGTGTGTTAAGGACACTGGTAGGGAGCCTGGCCTACCTTACACTGGTCAAGCGGTGTGTCTTCTGTCTCTTGGAAGACCACACTGAAGGAGATGCTCTTGGGGTCAGAAGAGAATACCCAGCTGATAGTGAGGCCAGGCTCTGCTACAGTGATGGGGATCAGGCTGTAGGTACTGGATCTCACAAACAGCTCCCTGTTACCCTCTCCAAAGCTGGTGATCTCATCCACTGTGAGAGGTAATTTGATCCTAAAACAAAAATGCAAAGAGAAACCTGGTTCAGTGGATTGTCTGAGACTTTAAGGTAACTGGAGATTTGAGACTCTTGGTAGGATAAGCATGGGCACCTGTGACTAACATATTTATGAGATGAAGCTTTGGTTTGAGTGCTTATCACATGGCTGGAATAGTTCTTGGTAGCGAGTCACAGCTGTCAAAGATATAGGAAGTCCTTGCCCACATGGAAACTATGGGGACAGTCTGACTTGCTCTTAGTCTCTTACGGGTAGGATGTGAGTGCGATGACTTAGTCTTATCACACCTGTGAGGCTGGTCCACAGCTCAGCCAACGTCTCTTCCCCTTTATGTTCTGCCTCCTCTCACCCAATTTAGACACAACTCCCACAGTCTCTCTGCAGATTTATGTGAGAGGGGTTGGAAGGGTTGAAAAGTCAGACCTGAGAGAACCTGGGTCAGATTTCACAATTGTCTTGAGTTTTGTTTTTCAAATCTGTAAAATGGGAACAGCCACATTTTCCTCACGTGTCCATTGTGATAACACTGAAGACTGTGGAGCTGAGGGGAAGCCTCTGACCTCTATAAGCAAGCATCCTTGGATCCACTTTGCAGGGGGACAGTGCTGTGACAGTCTGAGGCTGAGCCACAAATACTGCATGAGATGACATCAGAGAATGAGCTTGACTAAGTGGGAATCCTTGCCACTAATCCCAGGTGCCGACCAGCTGAGTAGATTTCCACTTCTCAGTCACTCAAAGGCAGCAAGCTTAACCCAGGATTATGGGAACAGGGCCTTCAAGTGGAGCTGAGTACCCTGGCTCAGTTCCTCAACCTTTGCAAGGCTTCCCCTCAGCTCCACAATCTTCAGTGTTATCACAATGGACATGTGAGGAAAACATGGTTGTTCCCATTCTACAGATTTGAAAAACAAAACTCAAGATAATTGTGAAATCTGACTCAGGTTCTCTCAGGTCTGACCTAAACTATTATTACCTTTTTATTTGCAGAGGACCTGAGTTCAGTTCTCAGAGTTCATGTAGAGTGGCTCACAATTGCCTGTAATTCCAGCTCCTGGGGGAACTTTGGTCTCTATAGGCACCTGCACACAGACAGACAGACAGACAGACACACACACACATACATTGACACACACTCACAAAATTAAAATAAACCTTAAAAAAAAAACAAAATAAACTAGTGTGAATAAAGTTTGCCTTGTCCAGACACTTCAGCTGGAGTGGTAGTCTCTTTCTTTGCATCCCTGAACTTATTTCTAACACCTTGAACTTGCTAGGGACTATCCTGTCTTAAGGCCTTGTCCTGGCTATTCCTTCTGCCTGAAATATTATTCTCTCAGATGGCTATCTAGCAACTTCTTCACTTCCTTCAAGTCTTACCACCACAGTGTCAGTCTATACGAAACTGCAAATTTCCCTCTCCTCTAATCTTATTCTTCAGTTACATTTTTCTATTTCAAGCACCACTTTGTATTCTCTTATTTGCTCATTTTCCTTGTTCATTGTCTGTCATTACTCAGTATAACATAAAATCTGCCCCCAAGAGGGGGTCTTTTGTCTTCTTTGTGGCCCAATGAGCTTGATGTAGTAATGAATAAATGTTAGCAAATGAGTGAATGGTTCTTTCAGCAATGGCAATGCAGCCACTGGAATCCACACTGGAAAAACTAACTCTATGGCATCAAGTTATACTAAAGCTAGAAAAAGTGCTGTAACAAACACTTGGAGGTAGAGGCAGGAGGATCAGTAGGTTAAGGCCAGCCCAGGCTACATACCAAGTTTTAGGACTGAGCTACATGAGATCCTGTCTTAAAAAAACAAACAAACAAACAAACAAAAAAAACAAAAAAACTGAACAAAGAAACAAATAACATAAGAGAAGACTTAGAGTATTCATGCATCTATTCACATATCACACTCAGACCCACCAGCATCTACTCACATAAAAGAGGACAGGCAGCTCTGTGAAAGCGGTGAGAGTAAAGGCTGAGTCAATTTCCTCAGTCCACCGCAGTTCGCATTCTAGAGCTAAAGCCTAGCTGGGTTCCTGTCCCTCCCACCACTGTAGAACCCTGATAACGGCTGTCCATAGGGGAGATTATCTTTCACTTCTTATTCTTTTACTCACCATTCTTTGTCCATTTTAGCAACTTAATTCCCCTACCCCCAACCCCTTCTGCCCTATAACTATCCCAGCTTATAAGTAGAGGGTGTGATCTAATTTTGATTCTTACAGAGACTCTAACCCTTTGCAGGTTTTTCTCTCCCAAATAAAAGCATGCATTGTCTTAAAATAAATAAATAAATAAATAAATAAATAAATAAATAAATAAATGAATAAATAAATAAATAGAGTCACCTTTGCCAAAACTCTAAAAAAAAAAAAAAAGCAGCAGGTTGTAATGGAGGGAATCTCATTCTTATGATGCCTGTTCACAAGAGCTAACACAAAAGTCTTCCAGAACTACAAACTTTCACAAAGGGCCCTGAAATTGCACATAACATATCTGCAAAGATATGTGTCCAATGGTGGACTGATACCACCATTTTTATAGATCATGGTAGCTAAGGATTCAAAACAGTAGTCTTCCTCTTGTCTTTTTTAACAACATTCCTTTGTCATACAGCTTACTAGGTATTTCATTCCCATTGCAGTGTTACTCCCAAATAAATTTAATAATCTTTGGAGACTGCTTCTGTTTGGTATTTAGGTAGACCAAAATAGTTTGATTATTTCTATTTCTATTTTCTACAACAAAAATTCATTGCTCTTATAATAAAAACAACAACAACAACAAAAGGGACTAGAGAGATGGCTCAGCAGGATTCTATTCCCAGCAACTACATGGCAGCTCACAACTGTCTGTAATTTTAATTCCAGGGGATCTGATGCTTTCTTTTGGCCTCTGTGGGCACTGTCCAGGCTTGCGCATGGTGCACAGATAAGCATGTAGGTAAAACACCCATACAAAACAAGCAAAAAAAACCATTAACAATAACAAACTAACATTAAAAAAAAAAAAAAAGGAACAGGGCAGGGAACGAAGACTATAAAGAAGCACAAGGAACTTTCCAGTGACAGACTGATTTTGTAGTTATGCTGTTTATGATATTATTTGTTAAAATCTAAGCAATATACACTTTAAAAGACAAGTTGTTTTTTTTTTTTTTTTTTTTTTCTGGTTTTTTGAGACAGAGTTTCTCTGTGTAGCACTGGCTGTCCTGGAACTCGCACTGTAGATCAGGGTGGCCTCAAACTCACTGAGATTCGCCTGCCTCTGCCTCTCTAGTGCTGGGACTAGAGGCATGTGCCACCACTGCTCGGCTAAAAGACAAATATTAATGTATATAAATTGTGCTTTGAAAGTAGAAAGTGCAAACTGAAGCCCCCAATGCAGTTAAAACAGACATCAGTGTTCAAATAGAGAGGCCTGAAACACCTAGGAAGGGGGAAAAAAGAGCTTACAGCCGGGTATGAGATAGCCAAAATGACCACATAAGAGGTAGGACAGGGCTCTGGGCAAAAAAGCCAGTGTCTGTATGCTCTGGCTGGTTCCCACTTCCACAATGGCTTGCTGAAGGATATACACAAGGCACTAGCTGGTTCCTTCTCCACAACAGCCCTATTGAGGGACATACATAAGTCTCTGGGTAGTTCCCACTTCTACAAAGGCTCTACTGAGAGACACAACACAAGGCACTGTTGCTCTTTCACATATTCTTGCTTCTAATTCAGCTAACTGCAACAGACTGAATTGTGGGTAAGAGTAGCTCCTAACATGATTCTTCCACCTAGTCCAAAGAGGAGACCACCCCAGGTCATCCTGTAAACAAAGAGCTGGATATGAGGCAACACAGAAAAACTACAGCTAGATCTTAGTAGGTGTGACAGGAGTTAGTGTTACCTCTCCACAAACAAGTACACCACAAGCCAGTGGGGTTGAGATGTAGCTCAGTGGTAAAGAACCTGTCTATTATGCATGAGACTCTGAGTTCAATTCCAAGCACTGCCTACAATAAAACAACAAAATGAAACAAGTTCTACAAACTGGCCACATATAAGTAAGAACAAAGAGAATAATTTAATGAACTACCAACAGACTCCACCAAGTTCTGAGACCAGCAACACCTGTAAAAACCAACAACTAGAGGGCTAGTAGCCAGCAGACAGTCAAGACCAAACAGTTACCAAAGCTAGTCAGAGATGAACAGAACACTTCAAAATGTGATTACTGCCCTGTGTGAGCAGCATGTGAAGAGCACACAATTATCTCTTCAGTTGGGTGAAGAATATATGCAGAGTATGGGATTCTTCAATTGGCTTGGCCTGTGATATGCTCAGAGAATTAGCCTATGTCAACAGAAATCACCTCAGTCTTTGTCTAGTTCCCTGCTACAAATCTTGCCCCCAGAAAACAGCTCAATGTTTTTTCCTTTCTTAGTACTCTTCTCATTTTCTTTAAATTTTCTTACTTTTTGTTAACCTTTCTTAATAATGCCTGCTTTTGCTTTACTTACTCCTATATGCATGTCTTTAATCATTGCCCATTTGGCTGGATGTATGTCCTTTGGTTATGAATGACTGGCATCTGAGTCTTTGAATCACATACATCTAGGCTGAGAAAGGCCCCATTGCACTCAAAGATCTGCATCATTCCACTGGTGGTAAAATAGAGCACTGGGTGGGGCCAGCTCCTGCTCTGATAGGACCAGTGTCCCTTCTCCATACTCCATTCTCCTGGGACTCCTTTCCACTGGCACAAGAGGTCCACTTAGCAGCTTGCCACTTACATCAGCTCTCCTGACTTCAGCAAGCAGATTTCAGCATCCTGCCCCATTGGCATGTCTTCAGTGTCTTCAGGGGTTAGTGAGTTTGATGTGGTATCTCTGAAACATCACAAAGAAGAACAAGCCATTAGCTATTAGCACACAAAATCATGTAGCCTGAAGTCTATAATGGAGTCATGTAAGAACTTCAGTGGGGACAGCAGAGGGAAGACAACAGGGCTGTAAGAGATTGCCAGGAAGGATTGTGCGTGAGTATAATCACACCAATGAGTCACTCTCCTCTTCCACATCGGCAAATCCTTCTCCTCCCTCCCCCCTTCTGTCTCTCTCTCTCTCTCTCTCTCTCTCTCTCTCTCTC
>CABHPH010135459.1:12566-36101 GCA_902168325.1 Peromyscus nudipes
GCCTGCATGTATCCCTGCATGCCAGAAGAGGGCACCAGATCTCATTATTATACATAGAGGGGGCAGGCATGATACCAGCACCACTGTCTCCTTTCTCTTTTGTACTGGCCATGGGGCACAAGAACTAGAGCCCTTGCAAAGTTGGTTCAGAATCAGATACCCTGACTGCAGCCCAGTCAGTACAAGAATAGGTCTAGGCAGAGATGGGACAGGGCCATATACAAAGAGGACAGGGCGAATACCTACCTCTTCTTTCCTTCCTAATGCACCATCAGGAGTACAGAAGGAGCTGCATTAGCACTGGGGCTGTCCCAGTTTCCAAAGTGTGCTCTGTGGACCACCAATACACAGGGAGCAAGTGTCACATATAACGTCTCTCTCTTAAAAAGTCAGTGAATTTAGGCAGTTGTCTAGCTTTTTCTTCCTCATTCAAACATTCCCTTCTGGATGGAGGAGAGAGCTCTTAAGACCCAGTAAGCTAATGACAGAAGTGCATAAAAGTTCTAGAACTCAGTTTGCCTGGCATGGTGGCACATGCCTTTAGCACTTGGGAGGCCGAGGTAAGTGGATCTCCATGAGCTCCAGGCCAGCCTAGTCTACAGAGTACTCTAGGACATCCAGGACTAGCTACATAGATAGACCCTATCTCAAGGGGAAAAAAGGAAGAAAGGGAGGAAAGAAGGAAGGAAGGAAAGGAGGAGAAAGGTACAAGATTCACAAATCCCATCCCCCTACTTCTATACTCCCACTTTTAAAGCAGCAAATAATTGGTGTAGAGAGGAGACTCTTTTTGTGGAACCATCTGAAAGCTGTACAGAGAACTCCAGAGATGCAGCTATTATGAGTTCTCACCTATTCTAGATTGTGCTTTTTGGTGTGTCAGTTCCCCATGTTACCCATACACCTGTAAGTAACACCATTAAATTCACTGGTTCATCAAGCTAGTTTTGGATGGAAGTTTCTTTGCTTGTTAGTGCCCTTATCTTGTGTTCTTGTATTTATCTGATCATAGAACATTGTGAACACCTGAAAAATTACTGACTCTCAAAACACATTGGCAGATAAAAGTTCCTGGATGGGTACTCAAGCCCCAACTATTTCTCCAAGGCAGAATAGACTGCAGCTTAGTGTGTTCCCACCCAGGACTCTATGCCCAGCTTGGCTAGTAGCTCTCAGGGGTCTCATAATCTAACCAAATTCAGCTGACAATTATGCCCCAAAAGAAAATAGTCTGCTCTCACGTGAAGGCCTTAGTTAGGAAGGTCTCCTGCCCAGCATGACTTTCCCTAAATGTTGTAACTAGTCTCAAGAGTTCTGGAGGACTCTCTTGAAATGCTCCATGGATATGGTCAGTATGTCTCAAACTCTCCTCTCACCAAAGGCTCCTGTCTGCCTGGACCTCAGGCACGTTTACTTCAGCTTCACATGGTTTCAAAAGCCTTGCAGCATTTTTGGGAACTTCGGACTCTCCTAGGTAGTCATGTAAATGCATTAAGGGATAAAGCAAATTTGAGAATGGCAGGAAACACAAGCAGGACCACTAGAGGGCAACCTATCTCCTTCTATAGCCATGTCCTTTCTTTACTACTGAAGCAGTTTTCTCAGAAGTCCATAAAATCGGTGTTCTCAAGCGACCTTGCTTCAGCAGTAGGGCCTACTATTAGCTTCTCTGGCTTCTTAGAGTGACATGCCCACCAGTCCATTGATATGTTCTTCCCTCTAAGGCAGTGGTTCTCACCCTTCCTAATGCTGTGATCCTTTAATACAGTTCTTCATGTTTTAGTGACACCCAACCATAAGATTATTTCATTGCTACTACATACCTGTAATTTTGCTACTGTTATGAATTGCAATGTAAGTATCTGATATGCAGGATATCTGATATGTGACCCCCAAAGCGGCTGCAACCCACAGGTTGAGAAACATTGCTCTAAGGTGATGATTCAAGTGTTTCCTAGGAATCTCATTGCATACACAGTCTATGCTTAACAAATGTATGCATTATAAGCCTCAGTGTAAGGGACTTTCCTATCCCAAATGCCATCAAAGGTGGATGTAATCAATACTCCAATTTACTAAAGAATAAAGAATGGCTCAATGATTAGGAGTACTTGCTAATCAAGGACCCACATTCAGTTTCCAGCACCCATGTTGGGTGGCTCACAACTGTCTGCAACTTTAGCTCCAGAAGATCCAACACCCTGCCTTCTTTTAGGCATGAGCACTCACATGCACATACACACAAAGTTGTACCTAAATAATAAATAAATCTTTGAAGCCAGAGAGATGGTTCAGCTGTTATGAGCACTTGCTGCTCTTCCAGAGGATCCAGGTTTGGATCCCAGTACTCACATGGTGGTTTACAACTATATGTAACTTCAGTTCCAGGGGATCTGACACTCTCTTCTGGCTTCCACAGACACTATATGCACATGGTACACATACATACATGTAGGCAAAATACCTACACACATAAAAATCTTAAGAAGAAAAAAGGAATAAAGAGGTGCAGAAACAAGGCAGAGGCTAAGGGCCCTACCCCTAAAGCGATCAAAAGCTCATACCTCTCTGGGCAAGCAGTCACCTGGGTACTTCCAGTTAGACCTCTAGCATTTCTTTTTCACAAGTCTAAATATTTTAACTAGCTTTTCATTTTATTATTAGACAACAATTCTCTAGGCTGCCAAGAACAGAAGCTCCACCTGAGGAATGCCTAGCAGCCTGTGATGTCTTGCTTATTACGGTCTTCCTTGGAGGTCTCTCTCCATTTTGTCACTTGCTTCACTGAATCCCAGGCTCCAGCAGGGGACTGGGAGTCTTCAGTTCAGACTGCACTGTCCAAACTTACATTAATCAAAATCAAATAAACTAGAATTTCAGATCCAAGTTTGCACTAATTATACTTCAAGGGTTCAGTCACCACACAGGCTGGTGTTACACAGTGTGGCATAGGACACATGCACCATAGTAACTGATTTCCTTTCTGTGTAACAACCAAGCCAACAAGAGCACTTCTAAGATCTTGGCTTCTGAAGACTTAGTTCCTATAGTCTGATCACAACACACAAACTTGCAGGCCCACCCTTGTGACCAGTAACAGTTGCTGATAAATAAGCCATTCCTGGCTCACTTGCAAATGGCTGGCTATTCCCTCAGGGATATTCAGCCATGAATTTGTCCTCCACAGCTCTGCCACTCACTAGTGCCCTGTGCTAACCTCTCCCTAAAAAACCTTGGGTCCTGGAAGTGATATCCTAATAGTTCTGACTTGAGGAATGCCAGGTTTCTCTAAAAGGTGACAGGTTAGCACAACCTGACTTCTAAAATAAGACTTTCCCTCCATTCTCTTCTCAATTCTATTTTAGATCTTCAAGTATTCCAGAGGAAATGCAAGACACAAACAACTGGGTACTCACTCTTGCGAAGTTTAGATCTTTGATTCAAAGGGACTTAAGGACCTTGGAACAATTATACTACAAATATAAAGAGTAAAAGGCTTTTTTTTTTTTTTTTTTGTAAAGTGGTCCCAAATGGACTAGTTCCTTGAACTTAGTTGCAAATCTTTTGTTTTATACAGAACTTTTCCTTGCAGTGTAGCTACAACAAAAGTACCACACACTCTCAACTACACACATCCAATCTCCTACATTCACCCATACATGTTCCTATAGATGTTTATGCACAATCACAAAGGGTTGAGATAGGACTCTGTTCTCACTGGGGGAGACAAATGATTTCTGAGAAGAATATAGCAAAGCTTGACAAAGCTTAGGCCATTCTAGTGCTGCACTGTAAATGCAAATCTGAGTCTTTTGCAAGAACAAGAAGTGCTCTTTAACTGCTGAGGCATCTTTCCAGCCCCCAAAGGGTTCTTTTAAGAAAGATGCTTCAACTATGTCCCTCTCAGTATTTGGTGCAGCCTATGCATCTATTCATCCGTTGTTCATTTTTTCACTGCATCCATCAGGAAGTGAGCAAAACCCAACCGTTGTACATGGAAACCTCCGGCACACCTGTCTTACAGCAAAATTGAATATTAGTTTCTAGATTCTGGTCCTACTCCCAGTTCCTGACTTCCAGGGTAATCTCCCAGAGAAGTCAGCAATGTTAGCTCATGGAAACTAATAACCAGACTGCATTAAGATCATGTCTACTACATGGAGAAGGTCCAGGAGGGCAACCCCAGGCAGTTCTAGACAAGACAAGCCTGGTAGGTGGGCACTGCCTGCCAGGGACCTGTGGGGCTGACTGCAGAGCTACACCAGGCCCTCCAGCACAGCCAGACACCTATAAGCAACCTGGTCCACTGGTCTGGGAATGACCAGAAACCTGAGCTTATAGCTCTGAATTCACTAGTTATTTTAACTCTGGTTTCTATGTTCTCTTCTATAAATGGAGCCCTCAGGGTTGCTGTGAGACATCTGTGGTACATGTTGGATATTCACACACAGCCTAGTCCATAGCATGGACTTTGTGTTGGCCTAGACCCAAAGTGTTCCAAAGATATGTGTGACCAGTAAACAAAGTAATTTCAATGGACAAAATCCACCATCTTCAGTGGACAAAAGTCAAATCTACTTACTGCTCCCCTTTAGTTAACAAATGGAAACTTATCAGGTTTTAACATCAGAATACGTGCCAAGCCAAGAAAAAGGGAGTATGAAGCATCACAATCATGCTTCATTTTTGACTCTCAAATTAAGTGGGCGGGCTTGTCAAGACTGTCATGTAGATTCTGCCTGTGGGATAGAGAAAGGGGTAGGTCACTAGCTGAAAGCTCTTAAATATTTGACGGAAACACAGATCACACATCATAGAGAAGCAGAGGCAGACCTTGAGTGAGCATACTTCACTCTGGAACAAAGCTACTGGGGCTTCCCTATTGGTGAGTCATTTGTTTTTATTGGTTCTCTTAGATTCCTGCCTGCAGCATGACCTGTATACACCATGTAAGCTACTGAATTCAGCTACACATGGCTTCCACCCCCTACTCCCATGGTTGCTGTAAGGGTTAGAGAAATATGAAAACTTTATTGGTTCTGGCATACAGTAAGTGCTTATAAAAGGATGAGAAAGGTAGTAATGGAGTAACCAGATCCACCCAGGAACATAAAGCAGTCTAGTTGCTGGTCTCCTATTTTTATCAATAATTTTTCTATTTTCTGTTCTTTTGTATCTTACAAAACAAGCTATAATCCTCAATTACCATTCACTTTTTTTTCAGTATGAATCATTGTGAAACTACAGACACTGCAGACCACAGAAAAATAAAAAGGAGATGAATTAAGTAATTTGAAATTCTGCCAGCCAAAGGCCAATGCTGACAGAGTTTGGTCCTTTAAGACTGTAGTCAAAATTATAAAATTCTTAAACAAGAGTCTATAGAATATGTGGTTCATGAAGTCCTAGAATTATAGACCTTTACTTATTTCTCAGTGAAGATCTACAGCTTTAATGAGATTCTCAAAAAGGTTTGTGATCACAGAAAGTTAAGAAGCTAGGTGTGGCAGCAATCCCAGCACTTGGGAGGTGGAAGCAGGAAGATTAGGGGGTGCCATCTATTTGTTGTAACCATAATAGCTCATGATTTTTTTTGCATGTTTTTCTATTTATTCTGTTTTCAGTAATTTAAATACAATGAAACTTCCAAAATAATTAAAAGTACTTTTTAAATATTTGAGTTACATTTTAAGCTTCAGATACAATTATAGTTTATTATCAGGCTTTTACATCATGTCCAAAGTTTATTACTTTTTCATTTTTATAAATCAACATTTTGATTATGGATAAAGAAATGTTCTTAACATTTTGTATAAGGGGCAGGGATTTTGTGTGTGTGCATGTATACTTGTGTATTTGTGGGTACACGTGCATACGTAAGCAAGTGTCTTCCCTCAGGCACTGTTCACCTTTTTTGTTGGGACAAGGTCTCTCATTGGCCTGGAACTCACCTTATAGGCTCATAAGATTGTCTGACCAGTGAGCCCCAGGAATATGTCTCTACCTCCTAGTGCTGGGGTTACAAGTATACACCAGCATGCTCACCTTTCTTTAAAATGTGAGTTTTAGGGAATTAACTCAGGCCCTCATGGTTGTAAAGTAAGCACTTTACTGATGGCCATCTCCCCAGTCCAATGATTTTCAATACTCTATTTGTACGTTCTAGCCCCTATCTGCCAATATAATATTGAATATGAATCTATACATTTTCTGAAGAGTCATGCTAGGGTTGGATCCAGAAAAAACAGGGACAACAAAACAGCAAATACAAGTCAGGTAACAACAGGGAACTGGATGATATCCTTAGGAAAGTAAAGCTGTTTATTTCATATTATAAATGATGAAAAATAAATCGTCCCTATGTGAGTCAATAACATACACACCAATATCTGACCTTATTTTAGCACCTCAGAAAGCTGTGGAGCATGATGCCTAACTCCAACCTATCAAGACCAGATACCTAGCCTTGAGGTCTAGGCTTGGGGACTATGAGTAGCCTTAAAGGCACAGTCCTTCCTTGATGGTGAGAAAAGGCATTATGGCTTTAGGGAAGGTAGAGGTTGCAGAACCATCAGAGTGGACACCGTTTCCTTCTAGGACTCAACTTCAGGGCAAGAAATGACCACATGGATTTAAAAAAAGAGGATGTCTTCAACTTTCACATGCCCTCATCTGACCAGGGAATATTTTGTCTTGGTAAATCTTAGAGGTTCTACCCAAACATTTGCTCATCTTAAGACATCTTCTAGAACCCACTCCTAAGGCCTGGAGAAGCATTTGGCCTGAGCAGGCATTTGGCCTGGAGAAGCGGCCTGGAGAAGCATGTGGCTGGTTAAGCTTTCAGGCTTCTAGCAGCAGTTCAGCTGAGACCCATTCTGGATGAGGGCTCGGGGCATCCAGTCTGAGGAAACAAGACCAGCTGAGGATCCGGCGAGGTGAGATAGCTGTGGCTTATTCTGTCTCTCTGACCTTCCAGTGTTCACCCCAATACCTGGCTGAGGTTTGATTTTATTAATAAGACCTTCTAAGATTCATGCTACAAGTGGGATATGTATCCAGGACACTGGCAAGGTTAGCCTGGTCCCTACAGTCAGGCCACAGGTTACATTACCCTATGTCTTACTTGTGGTCCTTGGTAAAGTGAGAGGGCAGAGCAGGGTCACAGACAAGACAGCCATGGGCAAGAAAGGCAGGCATGTGGTCTTTGCTATAAACCTATTTAGCAGCCATCCTACTTCATGCACCATTTTAATTCTCCAGGATCTGAGGCTCCAGCATAGATGCCATAAACTGAAGAGATGATAAATGGAAAAGTTTGGTTTGGGGAGTCAGGAAAACACCTTTATTCCCTGGTAGTCAAAGTTCTGGGTACCTAAGGGTTTTCTTTCCCTTGTTGCTCCATCAATTGCCCTTTACACTATATAGTTGAAGAAGAGTACACAGGAAGAACTCCCCAGTCAGACACAGTTCTTGTCATCCCCCAAACCCTTGAGGATACCAGTAAGGAAGCTTCTTTGGAGGGGCATTTGATTTGGCTTTCATAATTTTTAACACCAAGTGTGGTTATCTTAGTTAGAGTTTCTGTTGCTCTGATAAAACATCATGACCAAATGAAACTTGGGAAAAAAGGGTTTATTTCATCTCACATGTCCTGATCACAGTTTTGATCAGGAACTGAGAACAGGAACCTAGAGGCACAAATGGAGGAGTGCTGCTTACTGGCTTGTTCCTCCCTAGCTTGCCTGTCCTGTTTTCTTATAGCACACAGGACCACTAGACTAGGGGTGTCCCCACCCACAATGGGCTGGGCCCTCACACATCAATCACTCATTAAGAAAATGCACTACAAAAAAAAAAATGCACTACAGACCTGCCTACAGGCCAATCTTATGGAGACATTTTCTCAAGTGAGAATCCTTCTCAAATGACTCTAGCTTGCATCAAATTGACAAAAAAAATTGACCAGCACAGGGCAGAGAGTGGTAGGCACCTGCTATGAGACCCAAGAAGATGGAAGCAGGCCTCCCTGATAAACAGCAGCCTGTGTTTCCAAACAGTTGTGGGCCTGAAGAGACAGCTCAGCAGTAAAGACCAGACAGTTTCCAGAGGATCTGGGCTTGAATCCCAGCATCACATGGCTGCTCACAACCATCTGTAACTCCAGTCCCAGGCAATCTAATGTCCTCTGGCCTTGGCAAGCACTGCACACACACAGACCTCACAGGCATACATGCAGGCAAAACATCGATACACATAAAATACATAAACACATAAAATACAAAACAAAATAAAACAAAACACCAAAGGGCTACTGTGTCCACTTGATTGTATGGTATCTTTTTTAAAAACAATTGAGCATAGTGTTTTATGGATTATGCATGGGAGGAGTCTGAGACTTTTAGGGTTAATGAAGAGTACTGAGCAGTTTCCCAAGGGAAATGGCCACCTTCAGCACACTGCTATCACTGAGCATGATAACGAGTGGGGTTAGAGATGATAATTTGTTTCCTAAATGCAATTAATAAGGACAGTGGGAAGAGAAAGCATCACTCAGACAGAATCAAATATAACTCTTGGGTTTTGACTCACAGATGTTTGCCACAACAGACGCCATGAATGATGACTACGAGGCAGATCCCTGGCTCTCCAACAATTCCAGTGATAACAGCCAGGAGCACAAATACTTCCTAAAGTTCAAGGAGATCTTTCTGCCCTGCATGTACCTGATGGTGTTTGTTCTTGGACTAGTAGGGAACTCCCTGGTTCTGATTATATACATTTTCTACCAGAAACTGAGGAGTCTGACAGATGTGTTCCTGGTGAACTTACCCCTGGCTGACCTGGTATTTGTCTGTACTCTGCCCTTTTGGGCCTATGCAGGCACCTATGAGTGGGTCTTTGGCACAGTCATGTGCAAAACTCTTCGAGGCATGTATACAGTGAACTTCTACGTGTCCATGCTCACTCTTACCTGCATCACAGTGGATCGTTTCATTGTGGTGGTCCAGGCTACTAAGGTCTTTAACCAGCAGGCTAAGTGGAAGATCTGGGGCCAGGTCACTTGCTTGCTTATTTGGGTGGTCTCCCTGCTGGTCTCTCTGCCACAGATCATCTATGGTAATGTTGAACGTTTTGATAAGCTTATCTGTCAATACCACAATGAGGCAATTTCTACTGTGGTTCTTGCCACGCAGATGACTCTGGGGTTCTTCTTGCCACTGCTCACTATGATTATGTGCTACTCAGGCATTATCAAGACCTTGCTTCATGCTCGAGGCTTCCAGAAGCACAAATCTCTAAAGATCATCTTCGTAGTAGTGGCCGTGTTCCTGCTGACCCAGACACCCTTCAACCTTGCCATGTTAATCCAGAGCACAAGCTGGGAGCACTATGTCATCACCAGCTTTCAGTACGCTATCCTAGTGACAGAGGCGATAGCATACTTTCGGGCTTGCCTCAATCCTGTGCTCTATGCCTTTGTTGGCTTAAAGTTCCGAAAGAACCTCTGGAAATTTGCGAAGGACATTGGCTGCCTCCCTTACTTGGGAGTCTCAAGTCAGTGGAAATCTTCTGAGGACAGTTCCAAGACTTGTTCTGCCTCCCACAATGTAGAGACCACCAGCATGTTCCAATTGCAGTAGGCCTGGCCAGACTTGGAGAAACTAGCATTAGAATTCTTAGGAGCATGGCTATGTCCTTTGGATGCAACAAGGCTTTGCTTATAATATTTGGACTCTTGTGGAGAAGTCACTGAAAACTGTGGCTGGTATACAAAGCTTCTCAGATATAAACATATACTGTTCCTAATATCTAAGCCTCAATGCTCAAAGGAGAAATGTCTTATTATTTTTTAAGCACTTTCTCTCTTCCATCCCTAATAATGCTAATTCTAGAGACCTCAGGTTCTCTTTTTACCAAGTTTGGGGCTAAAAGATGAAGAGGAGTTGCATCAACAAAGCTGTTGATGGCAGGTGTCATGCAAGGTTCCTGAGTTCTGAAGATTCTTCTATGGGCAAGCAGTGGAGAACTGAGAAAGTTCCCACACAAGTGCTGGTCACCGGGCACCTAATAGGATGAGACCAAGCTCTGATTCATCCAGGGGTCTGACTTTTGTATTGGTGGAATGTTTATATTTTCTTGGATTATTTTTTGAAAGTACAGCATAAGAGACTGAAATTAGGCCAGGATAAATAGTTGAATTTCAGTGGTCCATATAATGCTAGAAAAATGTGTAAAAAGGAGCTTAAGACTATAACAAATCTAAGCAGCATTATTAGAGGGACTCTGGTGACTTTTCTCATCTTAAAACAAAAACAAAAACAAAAAAACAGAACTTTCCAATGCCTGCCACACATAATAAATATGTACACACAAATATATCAAATATTATGAGTTTTATGGCTAAGAAATAAAACATTTTAAAAGTTTTCAAACTGCTTTCACCTTTAGGTACATTCTATTTTAATCTGGTATGCCTGGGACACAAAACAAAATAAACTCTCACAAACAACACAAAAACAACCCAGTTAGAATAAAGGAAATAAGTTAAAATTAAACTTGGGGGGGGGGCAGTGGTCTATGAAGGAAATAGACTATACCAATGGTAACAACCTTGCTTTCATGGTGGTTTCCTGCTCTTGCCCAAGATGTGGGATGCATTTGTTTAACTCTATAATACTGCTCCAGGATGAGGTAATTTTATATGCCAGACTAGACTGATACTGACTAGACCCTGACAATCAGGTGAATAGCCCTATAGGTGCTTGCTGGGTGCTTGTATCACCAAATCATTTACCTAAATATCAACATCTACCTAAAAAGGCTGACCAGAATGCATAGGAGGTTAGCTAATCCTAGGCTCAGGGGCTGGAGAGAGCAGCAGCCTAGGGCTGCCTCCCTGCCCTTCACTAGCTAAGACCTGGAACAAATGCATCTCAACCTCTGTCAACATGCTTGCACTCATGATGTAGCCCCTTCCCTATGTCTTGCCTCTTTCCTTTCTCCCTCATTTCCTTCCCTCCTCCCTTACTATAAGCCTTGACCAATCTGCAACTTGCTGTGTAGACCAGCCTGGCCTCAAACTCACAGAAATCTACTTGTCTCTGACTCTCAAGTGCTGGTTTAAAGCCAGGCCAGCATACCTGATCTGAACAAATCTCTTAACCTTTGGCCATTTCTTTTTAGTGAGATGGAACATGTCTCTCAGTTGATCTGAGGAGGACTTGAGATAACACATATGAAACACCTAGCACAATCGGCTGGGGAAGTAGTTCAGTTGGTAGATGCTTGCCCAGCATGCATGGAGTCCTGGGTTTGGACTCCAGCACTACATTAGAATTGGGTATGGTGAAACACACCTATAATCCCAATATTTGAGAAGTGAAGGAAGGAGGATCAAAAGTTTACGGTTATTCTCATCTAGAGAAAGTTTGAGGCCAACTTTCAACATGAGACCCTGTCTCAAAACAAAATCAAATCAAATCAAATCACCCCACAGCACAATCTATTTGTAGGTAAAAGGTCTCCAAACTGGCAGCAGTTATTTCTTAGATCTAGTAGAGGTTCCTTATGCATCCCTATGGGTGGGTGGAATGACTAGGCTGTTCTGTACTTTTTTCTGGATGTACAGGGCATGCCACATGAATTTCAGCTCATCAAAATGTGACCACCCCTGGGAGTACCCACATGGTCCCATGCACTGTTTTATCAAACATACACATAAGGGCTATAGTACACTTCCTTGCTATGTACAAGTGACATGTAAGACCAAGTGCTTACTCAAACAACTAGCCTGCTCTATACAGGGTGATAAGGCTAACCTCTGTGCATTCATCTTTATTTGTAACACTGCTGATGGAGGGGGCCTGTGTCCCTGATTTCCCTAATATTACCGCTCAGGGGATAAAAGCTCTAAATGGGAAGGAAGATGAGTCAGGTATCAGGGCCCTGTAGCTATCTACAAAGGTATTTTAGAGAGAGAGGCAGGGCTGGGCACTCAACACTCAGAGACAGTGCCACCCTAGGCCAATCCTAGAAAGCTTCTCCAAGGCCTGGCTCATCAACTCACAGTGCCAGGTGACAATGTTCCCTGGACCATCCCTGACCAGCTGACTGTCCAATAAACAAATCAGATGAGATGGGAGAACCTACTAGATCATGCCCTCTTCCTGGTTCCCCACAAAAATGTTTATACTGGCCTTTATGCAGCTTAAGAGAAGCTTGTTTGTCTGTTGCCAGGAAAACATAGCAATAGAACCTTCCTTCTGTCTGCCTCCTCAGCCACTATTTGCCTTATTCTCTGGGCATCTATTTATTCCACCTGGGGAATGTTACTATCTCCTCCTGTACCTACACCACCATTAGCAATAAATACACACACAAAACAAAATACAACAAAAACCCCAGCATGTGTTAGTTAAAGACGGCTTGTGTCTGGCCTGCAAGCTACCTGCACCATGGCCCAGAAAAGGCTGTTGCTTCAGGCTCCATTCCCTTAGAGGTATTAGAAGTCTCAAGCATTCAGTCATCACTTTTTCCTACTTTTGGCTCCCCTTCTTGCTCATAGCAGCAGATCATATCAAAGGCCAGGTTGCTATGGTGGAGTTGGGGGAAGAGCTGGATGAACATGGACCCTGCTTGAATTCAGACTGTCCTAGACATGTTTCAGAGCCTGACAGCAAAGACTGTGTGCTCCCCTCCCACTGGGCTCCCTATTTCTGAGGATGGTGGAAGTGCTTATGGGCTCTGGCTTCAGTTAGACATATGAAGGCCATAGATAGCTATGTCTTCTGAGAAGTGAATGCATGGTGACTCCCTTCTAGAGGCATCTGATCATCCAGGAATTCTTGATGTCTTGGATGAGGAGATAGTGCCACAAGAAGGCAGAAAAGGGAACACAGAGTCCAGAAGCTGTCGGTCACTCTGGCTTCCACAGAGCTTTCAAAGTAGCACCTTGGCCAGCTGCTTGGTTCTTCAGGTCCACAGTCACTAGTGATGTTTTACAGGCAGCTTGGTACTGTCATCTCCACTTCTCAGAGGAAAATTGAGTGAGGGCTGGTCCTTGTTAGCAGCCTCTCTGCCCCTAAACACTGGCCACAGAGCTTTCAGGCAGGTGTTATACCACAGAGGGCCTGCCTGCTCTGTACTCCTCTGTAGTCAGAGGTCGTGGGTTAATGCAGGCATAAGGTGGCTTTTGAACTTTAACCATGATCACCATATCCTGTCCTTGTTTCGTTTCTGAGATAGCAGGTATCAGATCTCTTGGTTGGTGACCACAGTTCCCCCACTAAGCACTCTGGCCGGAAAGCCCTGGTTTTGAAGCAATTGCTGGCATGCAGGCTCTGAGAGCAGGTTTCAGATCATTTCATGTAATCTGGGTACCTGAAGGCCCCCCCCCCTTTTTTTTTTAAAATGAGGCTACAAGTTGAGATGCTGAGAAGCATGTGTACGCAGTAGACATGTACAGCCCAGGCTGACATCAAAACTCAGCGTCAACATCAGGAAAATCACCTATCTCCATAGGAGGTTTCTGGCCCAGATCCTTTCTCCAATCGCCTTTCTTAGGGAGGGGTAGATGGTATTCTAGGCTCTCCTAAACAGCTAAAGGAGCTGCATTTAGAGGCTGCACTGCCATGGCCACAGGGCCTGGAAGCTTGTTTGGGTCTGGAGCTTAAGCTCTTCACCCTGAATGGCCGGTATATCTGGTACCTAGAGAAGAGGCCAGATTGTGGAGACTGGCTGTGTGTGAGCTGGGCACAGGCCAAGGGAGCCAACTACCTATCACCTCAGTTCTGAGAACAAGTGGAAATCTAGGTAGTGGAAATCTCACACTAAGAGAGAGGCTGCAGGCAAGTCTGAAAGGTTGTAAAGGACATCTATCTGCTACAGGTGAGGGCTGTGTTCCTGCTACGTATCACTAATCAAGATAAGCCAGGAATTGGGGAAAAGGCAGTTGTCACCAGGAAATCCTGTTAGGTTTCCTTGTGAGAATGAAGCTGGATTTGGAGACTTTTCCTTGTTCTATCATTTCCAGGAAGGGTCAGAGCTTAATTCCTCTTTCATTACTTTGTTCCTCAGATTGCGTTCTTCATATTGCTTACCTTTCCCTCTAACTTTCCTGTGAGGGATGCTGGTGCAAGTCTAGGGCTCTCTTTCCCATACTTTCTCAGACTCTTGCAGTCTTGATTGAGTTTTAAACATGGGAATAAAAGAAATGCTAAGGAAAAACTTCCATACATGCTAACACACAACCTATAGTGTAGAAAGGTGGCTCTTTGTTCACATAGGTGAGATATAAGGACCATAGGTTCCCAACAGTCAGTCCCAGATCTGTGCTGGTGGCTGCAGGTCAGCATGCTAGCAGTTTCCTTTCTCTGGAACAGTTCCTGATTTCCCATGACCAAAAACTACACATACAGGTCAGCAGTCTAGAAGCTTTCTGTTTCTGTTCCTACTAGGAAAGAGGAAGGTGAAAGGATGAGGGAGAAAGCTAGAGAACAGTCACCTTATGCAGGGTACAGGTGTTTGTGAGAAGACACTTTCAAATCAATAGCATCCTTCTGGGCTCTTAGCTCCTCGTCTACTCACCCTTCTGTCTATGCAGCTTGCCAGGTACCAAGGGCACAATGTAGTTTACTGCTAAAGGAAGAGAAGATACCCTGGGGAACACTGGGTCATGGGAGTTAGGGTGAACACCGATGACTACTGACCAGTATGTGTCAAAGAAGTGTTTAAGGAAGGAGGGAATTGGTCCAAAGTCATAGAAGCAACAGTGAATAGGAGCTATCTTAGGTTTGGCAGTGAGGAGGTTTGTTCATGAGCTGAATTCAGTGACTTTAGTCAGAGAACACACAGATGTGGAGATACACTTAAGCCTAAAATCTAGGCTAACAGCCTCATGAAGATTAAGTACAGCCCCTCCCATGTGGCAGAAATTGACATGATAAAGATGACAGGTAACTCCTGGTTCTATTTTGGATTCTGAGTAGGAGAGAGAGATCTCACTGTGAGTCAGCATGAGCTCACAGAAGTCTTTCACCAGAAGAAAAGTTGGCCAAGCAATTTTGAGACTGTATTTGCTACTTTTTGCTTTTATAAAATATCTGACAGAAGCAACTGAAGGAAGGATTTATTCTGGCTCAGAGAGTCCATCATAGCAGGGAAAGCATGGTAGAGCAGCCCCATCTAGACTTATTTACATGACATTGGGCTTGGACGCAGAGAACTCATGCTGGAACCAGGGGTAGGTAAAACTTTCATAGGCTCATCCTGAGTAACTTCTCTAACTTACTTCCACCAGTCAGGTCACACCTTCTAAATGATCCACAGCTTTCAAAGTAGTGCCACAAGCCTAGGACCAAACATTCAAAAAAAACTTACCAGGGACATTTCATATTCAGAAGGTAACATTTAGCCTTTGACCTCCAACGGCTCACTGCCATCTCATAATACAAAATGTACTTAGTTCAGCTTCAAAGAAAGACCTGTAGTCTTAACAGTCTCAACACTGTCTGAAACTTCAAAGTTTGAAGTCCCCTTTGAGACTTAAGGCATGCTCAATTGTGAGATCCTGTAAAATCAAAATTTAAACTATATGCTTCTAATATATAAAGACACTCCCATTCTAAAAGGGAGGTATGAGAGTAGAGCAAAGAAAGACATGACAACTTAACAGTGAAAACATTAAATCCTAGTTTCATGTCTAGCATGTGGAATGCATTTGGTATTAGCCCTACCTTTATGGGCCTTCTTGCCTGATGCACATATAGGGTCTCTTTTGGACTGGTTCTACTTAGGTGCCTGTAACTTTCCTTGGTAAATGTTCTACATTCCTGGTATCTCCAATATATTGGGGTTTCTACTGCAATTTAGGCTTTCCCCTCAAATTTTCATGCATAGCCCACTAACAGATTACCAGAGAATCTGACCCTACTACACATTGCCTGGCCTCCCATTCTTTTCTCTAGATTCTTAGTGCAAATGTCCATGACTTGTAATTCTTACATTCTGCAATGCCTACAAAGCCAGCACCACTGTGGTTAATGTCAAGTTCTGCTGCCAGCTTGATAAGTAGCTGGGTCTTCTTGGACCACAGCTAAAGTAGGAGTGTTTATGTAGTGAAACCTGGAAAAATACTTTCTAGGTATGGCTCTATCTTTTCAGACATTCTCTTTTTAAAGGAAAGTCAAAAGCATTTAGATTTTTATATTCTGAAGCCTTTGATGAAAGGGCTCTTTCCCTTAGGGTCCGGTCCTTTTATTTCTTACTGTCCCAATGCAAAGCAGTTGTTTCCTTTTAGTGGCATTAATATCTTAACAGTTTTATCTACTTTGTCCACAGTTACTTTGTATACAACTTCAGATATAATTGTGCTTCTTTCCTTGCCAAGCTAAATACTTTTATATCTTGCTGTTCTGCTTTTTTTTCTCCGATGCTCATAAACTTGGCTAAAATTAGAGAATAGTAAGCCTGAATGCTATGCTTGGTAGGAGTGTAAAGTGAGAGAAAGATGCTTGTTCATATGGTGTAGATCAGGAAACAAAGAGCACAGGCCAGAACATAAATAAATTAAAATTCATTTTTTAAATGTATATGTGTGGATACTACATGAGGTTATGTGTATCATGTGTGTGTAGGTGCTCATGGTAGTCAGAGGGTGTCTTAACCCTTGGAACTGGAGTTACAGATGATTATCTGATGTCTGATATGAGTGCTGGGAATCTGGGTCAGTGTTCTAAACTGCTGAGCCATCTCTCCAGTCCTTAGTCTATTGTTTTTAAGTTCAGCATCACTCAAAGTTTCAGGGCACAAGTGACACATGGCTAATTTTTTAGCCAGAATGTAACACTAAAGACCTCTACTCCAATTCCTGATAAAGTCCTTGTTCCCAACCAAAACTTTAATGGGCACAGTCTATATTGTACACATTTCTAGTGGCATTCTGGTCTTATGAACAGTTCACTAAGCTCTGCTTACAGTGTTCTATGGCTTTGCTGGCTGGAATCTCCAAACCTTTCCACAGTCTTCCACAAGGGTCTTAGAACCATAGTCAGATTTAATCACAGTGACCCCAATTTTCTGCAATAACTACCGTTTTCATCACAAAATATTTGACAGAAGTAATTTAAGGGTGGAAGGATGTATTTTGGCTCATGGATTCATAGGGTCTCAGTATATCATAGGTTTAACTTTAATTGCAAAAGGCCTTTAAGGAGGTGATTAAAAAATCTACCAGTGTCTTGGCATGAAATGGAGATTAAGGGACACAGGGGTATAGATCCAGGATGACTGTGTAAAGATGCTGCAAGAAGGTGGCCATCTGCAAACCAGGGGAGAAGAAATCTCTGCCAGTACTTTGATCTTTGGTATCCAGCCTCCAGAATAGCAATAAATTGCATTTCCATGGTTTAAGTCACTCAATTTGTGGTCTCTTGCTGTAGCAGCCTGAGCTAATACAGTTGTCCAAGCCAAAGACTGGCCTTAGTGAAGATGCTGAATCGGCACCACACATACACTTCCCGGGAAGTTTCTGACACAGTCCCTTCCTGAATGTTTCCTGAACCCTGTCACTTTTCAAGAGCCGCCCTACTCTGAACACTGTGCTGGGGCATTTTCCCTTGGCAGAGACAGCTAATCCTGCTTCTAGTATCTTATTTTCCTGGTCTTTTGATAATAAAGTACAAGGAACAGGCACTTAATAAGTACTTAGGAAATGGAGGTGATATCTACTCACTGTTCAGCCATATTTGGGTCCATTGAATCAGTTTCAGTGGGTGTTTCAGGCAAGGAGGAGCCAGATTCTTGGATCTGGCACAATTCCTCATCAGTGATGATATCAAACACAGCATCATCTGGTGGTCTACAGACTGAATTTGCTCCTGGTTGGTGGAGGCAAAGCAGGAGAGAAAAAGACATACATACCATTATGCATAAGACTGGAGACAACATAGGGAAGTGAGGGGTTCTGCTATGGAGAACAAGCTGATGGAATACATTTTAAATGGTTTTTTTAACTGACTACTCTTCTATGTAGGTATGAGACAAAGACTACTAGGACATTACAGGAGAACAGAGGGACTACAGAAGATTTTGAATATACAGCCTTAAGACCTCTCTCAAAGGCAAAGTAGAAATTTCAGCTACTTCCACATTCTCTAGGACCCTTATTTAGAAGGAAAAAAAATCTATCAAAACTATATCAGAAAAGAAACTAACAAAGAAAATATATGGATCCAATGAGACCTTGCTCCATTAGACACAGTCAGAAATAATTTGAAGCAGGAGATTACCTGACTTGCATCCCCTCCCCTCTTCCAGTTCATTGTTGGGCAGAACAGAACTTCTCTCTATCCAGGGAGCTACAGGAGGCATTGGGTCTTGTGTTTGACCTTGATCACTCAATCTGAAGGCCACTGTGCCAAACAGCTACCCATAAACATGTTTAATTATGTATTATGTTTAATATAAGGGTAAGTCTGAGGCAGAAGAAAAAAAAGAGCAGACAGAAAATGAAAGAAATCAAAACAAGTAATCTCAGCACCCTAACACAGTATCACTTTGTCACTGGTAAGATAGGGCAAGGGCATTTAGGCTACTAAGTAAGAACAGTTTAGCTGTCCTCTGCTTTAGAGGTAATGATTTTCCTCTCAAGTTTCTGTAACAGAGAACAAGAAGAACAAAGTGACAAAAAGGACTCAGTTATACTACTGAATTTGTTTTCTGAGGCTGACAAAGGAATGGGAAATAGGCAAGGGAAACACAAAAGAATGCTCACCAAGGGACTAACAAAGACCAGAGTAAACAGAAGCTATATCATGTTCATGGATTGAAATGGACATCACTTTATTAAGATGTCAAATCTCTCCAAATCCAATGAAATCCCAATGAAAACCTCATCATGATTTATTTTTAGAAACTGAGAAACTTATTCTAAAATTTATATGTTCAATAAAGAACAAAATTGGAGGGCCTTCTTTGCCTGTCAGTAAGATGCATTAAGAATCTACGGTAACCAGCTGGACATAGTATAAACATGCCTTTAGTCGCAGTACTTCGGAGGCAAAGGCAGGTGGATCTCTGTGAGTTTGAGGCTAGCTAGTCTACATAGTGAGTTCCAGGACAACCAGGGCTACATAGAAAAACCAATTTTGTCTCAAACAACCCAAAATATCAAAAACTAAACAACAAAAAACCATAGACTCTATGGTAACCATACAGTAAGGAATTGGTGGAATGAAAAGGCACACAGATGAACAGAATGAAAGAAAGTCTAGATACAGACTCAAATATATGAGGTCAGTTTTTGTTCTGTTGGTTGTTGTTTTCAATTGGCTTTTGGCAAATATACAAAAGTGTTGTGTGTGTGTGTGTGTGTGTGTGTGTGTGTGTGTGTGTGTGTGTGTGTGTGAGAGAGAGAGAGAGAGAGAGAGAGAGAGAGAGACTGGGGGGATTTAATCTAGTGCCTTGTGCATGCTAAGCAATCACTCTATCTCTAGCTTCCATAGAAAGGTAATTCTGAGGAAAAAAAAGAGACTTTTAACTAATGGTGTTCAAAGCAAAAGATAAAACCACCCAATACTCTACTTATATTATCATCTTACCCCCAAATTAACTCAAAACAGGTTACTGACATATACATACAGACACACACAAATACACACAACACACATACATACACACAATCCTAAAATAATAAAAACTAGAAGAAGCCAGGTGTGGTGGCACACATCTTTAATCTTAACACTCAGGTACCAGAGGCAGGCAGATTTCTGAGTTTGAGTCTAGCTGAGACTACCTAGAGTAACAGGACAGCTGGGCTACAAAGTGAGCCCCTGTCATGAACAAACCACTCACCCAACCACCCACTCACCCAACCAACCCCCAAAAAAACCCAAACCCAAAACTTTTAAAAGAAAAAAACCTTTTGAATACAGGGGTAAGCAAAATTAGATACAATCTTAGATACATAAAAAATTGATACATAAAACATGATATAAATATTACTTTATCAAAACTACAACTTCTACTCTTCAAAAAGAAAAGCTGTAAATTTGGAGAAAACATTTATAAAACATATCTGATAAAGAAGGCATATACAGAATATGTAGGACTTGCAAACTTCAGTTTTTAAAAGACTGAGAAAGATTTGAAGACCCCAATGTTGTGTGTGAAAAATCCCATTCCTGAGTGGTAGGGCCCATTGATCCATTTAAACAAGAGAGGAACAGGATTCTGAAGGTTTCTTAGCCTGCATCCAAGCTGAGATCAAAGGAAAGTTCAGAAGGATTAACTGCAGCCAGCAGTGATGGCTGAACAGAGAGAAGTCCCATTTCTGCCATCTCAGCTCTGATTCTTGGCTCTACACCTAAAATCCAATGTCTAGTAGACAGCCTGGGTCACCTATTAGGGTGATCTGGATGCAGAAGTAGCAGGAATTAAACCCTGTGTCTGTTTCCTGGCTGAGATGGAAGAAACAAAGAATATATTCTCCTTGGTCATTAAGAGAAAGGGAGAAAGATACTAACTTTTGAAAAGGTATAATTACTGGTCTTACATTACCATAGGGTAGATAATGAATATCAGGAAGGAGGTCCTGGAGGACTGACTCTTCAATGTATGGAGTGTATTCCACTGGTAGTATGTGTGTAAACACACTCATATTAAATCACACTCAATCATGGCAGGAGAAAGTCACTCACTTATCAACCCCAGTAATATAAGAAAGTTTTAGGCTGGTGGTAGTATATATTTAGCATCTCTTAGACACCTCAGTTTGGGAAGTATTGAATGAAGTTTGCTCAAGTGAGAAAGCATAGTGAGAAAGCAGTGACATCTATGAACTCAGGAGGCAGAGGCCTGACCTGGGTTTCCTATGGCCTGGGGGCCTGTTTCAGCTGGTGAAACCATGGGGCTAGGCTCTTCCTGGCTTGTGCCAGAACCACTGCTATCAGGGGATCCAGGGCCTTCGCCGAACTTCTGGAAGCAGGCTCGGCAGCAGCGTTCCTTCTTGCCACTGGGCTTAGTCACAGCATAGTTGTTACAGCAGTAGTAACAGAAGATTCGGCCACATATCCTGGGAATGAAACAAGCACAGGCTGTGAGGATGGTGCACAAAGGATTATGCATCACTGAGATCTGCTAAGCACCACAACAGGTCTCTGTGTTAGGCTCCTGATGGCCCATGACTCTCCAGACCTAGCTCTGCCCTCAATGTAGAGTGTGCTATAAGCCCATTTCATAAGATTCCAACAAAACCATCATGATGAGCTTAATAGAGAATGGTTTACTTCCACAGGTCCTCGAGGCAGGGAGAAAAGGTCTGACTGACATCAGGCTACAGGTATGCATTCCACATTTACTGTTGGGAGTGGTAAGTCTCTAAGAGAGCACTTACCTGTACCCAACTACCAATCTGCCCTTTCTTTTTACCTATCTTTCCTATGTGCTGATAGCATCTGTGTTCTCTGGCACCATCTGCATTCCCACATAGGCTTAAGAATAGCTAAAGGGGGCCGGGCGTTGGTGGCGCACGCCTTTAATCCCAGCACTCGGGAGGCAGAGCCAGGCGGATCTCTGTGAGTTCGAGGCTGGCCTGGGCTACCAAGTGAGCTCCAGGAAAGGCACAAAGCTACACAGAGAAACCCTGTCTCGAAAAACCAAAAAAAAAAAAAAAAAAAGAATAGCTAAAGGGTTGTTGGTCTTTGAGTATATCATATGCCTGTGAGTTCTCTTAATCCCACCCACGTTTCCTTTCAGGGGGCCTTGAGTGTCCTGCTAGGAAGCAAAGTGCTTTTCCTAGACAGTTATGGTGCCCACACTTATCTCAGATCCCTCACCAGAGCCATCTGTCCTGATCTGGTGAGTTGCCTGTTGCTAACCTGCAGTGGTGCCGCCGCACTATCCAGCTGAACTCCCGCTTGCAGTCATGGCAGTGGTTGGCCTCCATGTCCCCAAGACATTTCTCTTCAGCACTAAGCTTTTGCTGGAATTCCAGTGCATCAGACTTTTGCCAGAGTGCATCTTTGTCCCTGCAATAATACCACATTTTAAGAATCCATGAGAAGCAGAGAATGACCCCTGCTTCATTTCAGAAAGCTGATATCAAATGTTCCAGGCCATAGAAGCTAAATCACCTACCTTGTAAATGCCCCCTCCTCAAACACAGGAATACAAAACACAGGCTCTCTGCTGACATCTCCAAAGGAGCCCCCAAACATTGGTTCTTTGACCCCATGTATGTGAGAGCATGTAAGAGGCACATGATATATACAAAAGGCTGTGTCATCCACAAGGAACTGCCAGCACTGATATATCATTCAAGTATCTAACACCAAAACCAAATTACTACTGGAAGTAGTATGCTATCAAGTTGATAATGGGCATACTATGAGTGTGCACACAATAAGCAATTTGCCTGCATGTATGTCTGTGTACCGTGTGTGTAGTGCCTGTGAAGTGTGAAGAGGGTATCTGAAGATAGTTGTGAGTTGCCTTGTGGATACTGAAAATTGAACCCGGGTCCTCTGGAAGTGGGTAAGGGTTAGGAACATAGAGATGGCTGGCTTTTTTCACAGATAGCTAAATTGTAAGAAGACAGGCTGACTCATCTTCTGGACCAGCTTGTTCTTCCAGCTAGTCCACAGCATCTGACCTCTATGTCCCTAGGAAGCCAGATACTCACACCCTCGAATGTGAGAATGCTACTTGGTTTCTCTACCACATTCCTCAAGAAAATATCTGGAATTCTAATGAGTGAGTAGGTCTAGGCAAGGTATACTCATGACTGCTACCACCACAAATGGAAGTGAGTGAGATCTTATCTGCCTTGGGTTTTATCAAGTGTCTCTTGACACATTCATTTTTCAAGGTATAGTTGTGTAAGAGCTCTTGTCTTGGAAGCTGGGTGTGGTAGTATACATTTTTAATCCCAGAACTCAGGAGGCAGATAGACAGGTAGATTTCTGTGAGTTTGAGGCCAGACTTATCTACATAGGGACTCTCAGGCTAGCCAAGGCTACATAGTAAGACCCTGTCTTAACATAAAACACAGCAAAACAAAGCAAAAAGATTCCTTGTCTTGGAAAGTTTGATATGGAGTATTCATAGATAAAGTAATATGTCTGGGTTTTGCTTCAAAGCAATCTAGAGGTGGGAAAACAAAAGTGGTCATGGGTTGATTCCTGTTGAGGCTGAACGATGCAGAATTGTTATAACTTCAGTTTGAAATAACCCCTCATGTGTTTGATCTCTTCGCACCCCCACCCCTACCCCAAAGCTAGTGGTGCTATTTGAGGAGGCCATGGAACTTTTGGGATGGAAGGCATGGCTGGTGGAGGTGGGTTATTAGCAGTCTCTTCTTTCTCATCTGCTAAGACATGGACTGAACCAATCACACTGTCATGCCTTGCCTGTCAAGACTGACTGAAACTGTCTGGACTCCAAGCCAAAATAAATCTTTCCTCTCTTAAGTTGATTTTGTTAATGTTTTGTCGAAGGAAGGAAGGAAGGAAGGAAGGAAGGAAGGAAGGAAGGAAGGAA